>JAOUQT010030999.1:0-11429 GCA_025769995.1 Xyliphius kryptos
TGTGCCATCCTGAATAAGCTGCACTACCTGAGCAACTTGTGTGGGTTGTAGACACCGCCTCATGCTACCTCTATGATAGAACTGATAAAATGCAAAAGTTACCAAAACATCAGCCAGAAAGGATGAGAACAGAAAAAAAGGTGAGAGGTCACCACCTGCAAAAGCACTCCTTTATAGGGGGGTCTTGCTAAGTGCCTCTCATTACTACCTGTTGTCTCTTCCATTTGCACAACAGCAAGTGAAATTGATTCACAATCAGTGTTGCTTCTTAACTGGACAGTTTGATTTCACAGAAGTGTGCTTGACTTGGAGTTGCATTGTGCTGTTTAAGTGTTCCCTTTATTTTTTTGAGCAGTGTATATGTCATCAGTAAGACCCAATAATGAACCATAAGAGGATATGCGCTTATTTTTTCAATTCACACTAAAAGAACACTGTTTTTTCAACTGAAACGGGTCATACAGCATTTTAAATGTCTTTCTTTTTAGCTTCTAAAACTTATGTTACTTAATCAGGTTTACACCATCTTTGATCCAAATTCATTTACAAGTATCCAAACTTGGGTTTAGTGTATGATCAACTAGGATCCAGTGAGGTCTAAGGCCCTTACTAAGGCACTCACATTGGCAACTTAAGTGCACTTGCGAATCGAAACTTGTGCATGAAAGCATAATTTTTGAAACATGCACCGTTTTTTTGGGGGTTTTCAGAGCAGTGAGAGTGAGGTGCATTTTGATGTGGAGATTGCCATAAAAGTGCTGCGCCAGGCTGGCTATCATAGCCATGCTGTTTTCCTAGCAGAGAAACACTCCCATCATGAGTGGTACCTGAAGATCCAGTTGGAGGATTTAAAGGTAAATAATTTTCAAAGGTTTGTTGGTCCTTTGGATGTCACTGCAATAAATTCCATATTCTATTATTTGTCTTGGAAAAAAGAGTAATCAAATATGACATCCTCCCTTTTTGCACTATATGCAGAACTACCAGGAGGCATTGCGCTATATTGGACGACTGCCTTTTGAGCAGGCAGAGACCAATATGAAACACTATGGGAAAACTCTTATGCACCATGTTCCTGAGAGCACAACTGTGTTGCTAAAGAGGCTGTGCACTGACTATCGGCCGAGTCGGGACTCCAATGATGGGGACAGTGTGGACAGATTATCAGTGAATAAGGTTAGATGTGCATACAGTAAACATTATTTATATGTATTTATATACCAATAGCATAATAAGTAGACACTTTAAAGACAGCTTGGCTAGCTGAACATGTTTCTGGTCTTTTTTTTTTTGTTTTGTTTAATGCTTCTTTTCTCTTTTTTGTAGGCTAGTTCAGAAGAATTTATACCCATTTTTGCTAATAACCCAAGGGAGTTAAAAGAATTCCTGGAACACATGATTATGGTGGATGAAAGTTCACCACAAGGTGTATATGATACGCTGCTGGAGCTTCGACTGCAGGACTGGGCCCATGAAAAGGATCCAGAGGTAAATAATATTATGTGATTGTTATTTATACTGAACTAATTAAATTGTATAAAATCTAATATGGAGTTTATTAAAGACTATTTCAATTTTGTAAATGTGGGAATACATATCTGCTTTCTTGGTTACCAAGAAAAAATTATAGATTATTTATTTGTGCATGTAGTAATGAAAAGTATATATAAAATAGTTTATAATTTGCAATATAGAATACATTAATAAAATCTTTATGGTCATGTGACCACATGCTGCCTACACAGAGGCTGACTTAATTAACAGACTGCACCAATATTACTTACTAACACAGGCAGCTATCTATCTCTATCTCTTTCTGTCTCATGCTCTCTTTCTCTATGTCTCTCCATGTTTCTCTTACTCTATTTTTTTATATAAATATTTTAATATATTCTTATCTGGTACGACACTTAAATGGTTTCACTTCTATCTTAACAGGTAGACTCTTTTAAAGTGTCATGGGATGAGGCTGTTTCTAACCGTCACCAAGTAGTCACTGGCGTCCCGCAGGGCTCAGTACTTTGACCCCTCCTTTTTTCATTACCTCACTGACATATTCAAGGCCTGTCATCTCAAATTAAATTTGGCTCAAATAAAAATTGAGTTGTCCATAATTCCAGCAAAACCCTTCAATTCCTCATGACCAGACCTTTCAAATTGATGGCTCCACAATATTTCCAATTGACTCGGTCCCTAATCTTTTCTCACTCATCTTAAAACTCGATCAGATCATGAAAACTTCCCATTTCTACAGATTAAATCTGTATAACATCAGGAAACACAGACCTTTTCTAACAGAACAGGCTACACATTTGCTGGGCCAAGCCCTCATCCCATCCTGGCTCGACTAGAGTAATGCTTCGCTTGCTGGTCTCCCAACTTCCACAATCAGGCCTCTACAGTTGGTTCAAATCTCTGCAGGCCGACTTGTATTCAATCAGGCCAAAGCAAAGTCATGTCACTCCATTACTCATCTCTTTCCATTGGCTCCCTGTAGCTGCTCGCATTCAGTACAAGGCACTGACTCTGGTTTAAAGGACACTCTCTGGATCTGCTCTCTCATACCTTTAATCCATTTTACCTAAATACACTCCAACTTTTCTAAATACACTATGCTCTAGTGATGAATGTCGCACAAATATAGCAAAATAACATGTTCGGAATTGTAGTTAATGTATCTATTAGAATTAACCTACAAATTGTAGGTTATAAAGACATGACTGAACCCCATATATATTTTTGGAACGATGTTATTGACAAAATTGTTGCTTTTAAACTTCGCAACATGGCTGTAGCATTTGTTTGACAACATTGGTATATCTTTGAAGACGGTCTTAGTCACAGAAGCGTAGTTATATGGTGGTGGTGAGGCAGAAATAGGACCAGCAACGTTATACTGAGGAAGGGCTCAGTTACGCGACGTATGCTAGACTGCGAGTCGGCTAGTACCTTTTATTATTCTAATCGCAGTCTTTTGCATGTACTGTAATCAAGGTTGATATTACAATTGTGGTTAGATTAATCCCGCAGCACTTGTAACCATACATGTAAATAATCTCACTACTACAATTTTCTGCATGGCTTTCTGAGTCTCTCACATCATAATTATTAAATCTCCACTACTGTTTCCAAAATACTTTTTTATGATGTAAAGACTATTCATTTATTGGTAAAGTTGTGGCATAAAGCCTTTTGTAGTCAACTTTTAGGGGAACACCACCTTCAATGTTTTTGTTTTTTATACTCCACTTTTTTTTTTTTTAGAGGAAAAAGGTCCTGCAGGGGGCAGCATTGAAGCTTCTGACACGTGATAACACTGTGTTTGACAAGGCTCTGGTGTTGTGCCAAATGCACAATTTCAAAGAGGGAGTTCTTCACCTCTATGAAAAAGGCAAACTGTAAGTTCACCTAATATTTACCACAGTGACATTTATGCTGTGTTTGCATTAACCGTTACAAAATGTCATTATTTTTGCAGGTTTGGTGGCCTATGATTATGACAATGTTATGCCTTCCCACTCATAGTCACTAAACTTTTAACCACTTAGTTCCATTAACATTACATGTTTTCATGAACTTTAGACATAACTAATATGAGCAGTGCACTAAAGCCCAGTTCACACATATAACAGTTAAATATTTTTTGTCATGTTTGCTACACAGCTTTTCACATATATCTTGTGAGTTATCTGTGACTAACGGTCACATCCTGTCTTGGTTATCTCTTTCAAGCCATGTTTATAGATTAATAAATTCTACAATCAAAGATTTACCTTAATAATATGTGTAATGTAGGTTTTGTGGTGTAATGTTATTTTGCTATTGGGAAATACCAGTTTTTAGCATTCTGCTATTCATTTAAAGTTATGTTCAAATAATAAAAGTGGCTAGTGCACATTTGTGATTATTTGTTAAAAGAGGAAAATACCCTGGACAGGTTGGCAATTCATCTGAAGGCACACATACTACACATTTATACACATGTTTATAGCCAGGTTAAATCTATATCCTCTGATATCTATATTATCTGACTCCTGTGTATTTGAACTCTGGGAGAAACTTGGATCAAATTGCATTAACGTTACTAAAAGTTTTTTTTTTTTTTTTTGCAGATATCAACAGATCATGCATTACCACATGCAGAATGAAGAATACTCTAAGGTGGTGGATGCTTGTAAGCGCTTTGGTACAAGCGAAGTTTGTCTGTGGGAACAGGCGCTCGGATATTTTGCACGAAAGGAAGAAGATTGTAAAACCTACATCAGTGAGGTCCTGCAACACATTGACCAAAATAACCTTATGCCGCCTTTATTGGGTAAATAAGTAACGCTTATGAACTTCTTCAACATTGTGTGACTAGTTGTGGTACGTTTAGGTTACACCTTTTTAGATGCTGTGGCATATCTGTTTGCATTATAAGACAGGAAAACACTTTTAATAGAAATGCTACTAAGTTGAAGGATGGTGATTCCCCCACTGAGCCTTGGTCAAAAGCTATATAAATAAATTACTTAAACTTGTACTACGACTTGCTTATTATGGAAGTGTGATGGCACACCTTACATTTTGATATAAAATTCAGTGCTTTCAGAATATTATTATGCAATTGAAGGTATTTGTATTATGTGCACTTCAGGTTATATTGTATTTATTTTAAATGCAACTGTAAGTCATTTGTTTCATAAAAGACTACATTTTAAAGCGGTAAAGGCTCCACAGTAAGACATTTTAAACTGTGGTACATATGAAATCAAGGTTTCCAACAAACATTCAATGAATTGTGGAAGTCTCAGCACATTTCTTCGACAGTATTAAACAAATAATAGCCAATCTGCACATGTCTGTAGTTTATGAACTTTTGCCTTAGCCTGAAAAGTGCATGCATTAAAAGTAATTTGATGAGCTCCCAAAATTTAAATGGTAATCATTATAAATGTTTAATGTACTCTGTGCTTAAGGGACCAATGCAAAAACATTTTTCGGTTTTACTTTTTTTATTAGACATTGCATAGGCAGATATTTCTTCATACATGTTTTACTGATCTTCATTTTGTCTTTTGCAGTGGTGCAGACACTCTCTCATAACTCCACAGCAACACTTTCAGTAATCAAAGACTACTTGATTAACCATCTACAAAGGGAAAACAAGCAAATAGAAGACGACGAGAGGAAAATCCAGCAGTACCGAGATGAAACGGCACATCTGCGTGCTGAAATTCAGGAACTCCGTACCAGGTGACCGGGTCCGCTTATTATGGAAGTGTGATGACACACCTTAAATTTTGATATACAGTACGGTGCTTTCAGAATATTATTAATTATACACCTGTCTAGACAACGCCCTGTCATGAAGATCATCTTTGTATAAACCTTGTGAGAATGTCAAAAAGGTCATAATGTGCAGGTGTTGTGGGAGGACTGATATAACTATTTGAGAAACAGAAAGTAAAAAAAAAAGTGAATCAGAAAGTGGTTGCCCATGGAAGGAGAGAATGTATGTTTTATTTGAATAAGAATGTGGTTATTAAATATTCTGCCACATTATAATGGAAGGTGAAAGCCGCAAGAAGAAGGTCAGTAATTTCCGTTATTCATTTTAATCTTTCTTTTCCACAGTGCGAAGATTTTTCAAAAGACAAAGTGCAGTATGTGCAACAGCCCTCTTGAGTTGCCATCAGTGCATTTCCTGTGTGGTCATTCTTTCCATCAGCACTGTTTTGAAAGCTATGCTGAGAGCGAAATTGAATGTCCCACATGCACTCCCCAGAATAGGAAGGTGATGGATATGTTACGAGCGCAGGAGCAGAAACGGGATCTGCATGATAACTTTAATAAACAGGTAGAGTAATTAAACAGTGCAATGAAATAATATTGAGGCACAAAATGTTTCTTCTCAATGTGTTGCTCTTTGTAACTTCATACCACCATCATCCATTAATATTCCTGTTATGTCTTTTTCAGTTGAGGATGTCTAATGATGGATTTTCACTGGTGGCAGATTATTTTGGTCGTGGAGTTTTTAATAAGCTAACTTTAATAACAGACCCTCCAGTTGGAAAGGGTGGGCATGGAAGTTCAGTAGCTGACCTACAAAGGGACTTGCTCATTCACACCAAAAGAAATGTCTGAGAGTTACTTTGGTCCTCACAGCTGGAGTTGCATTATAAGTGATAGCGTTGGTGAAGCTGATGTGTAAACTGTGTTTGGCTAAGCTGAACTTGTAAATGTTCACCTGTAACCTGTCAAAATGTGAGAGAATTCTTCGGGTAGTGTTTTAAGCCTGAGGAATTATCCACGTTCAGCAACTAAAGTAAAGTCTCACAATCATGCTTATAACTTCACTAATTAATCATGTGATAATATTATAATGAACTGTATAATATTAGAACCCCATAAATGTCTTTTACATGGTCTTATTCAGTGTGTAACCTGCAATGCAAATTAATATAATGGTTACTTAAAGAAATCAAATCCCGTCAAAATGTTAAGACAACAAGTGCATGGTACAAAGCCACAATAAAGCTTTTACTAAATTTAACATTAACCAGTAATAAACATAGTAACAAAAAGCATGGGCCACTGGTCTTGTTTAATAGATATACATTGTACAGTCAATACAAGGGTTGTGTTATGGCAACCGTTACTGCTACCCACAACTGTTAGTTATGACACGTATACTACGTAATCACACTATTTAATAACACGTTTTTTTAGTTAATGTGGTGAAGTTTTGGTTTTGTAATGTCAGAGGTCCATTTTTGCTTGTTTTTAACTTAATAACATTTTGTTCATCCTTTTTTCAAGTTTCCAAGAGGCATAGCAAAACATTGCACTGGATAAAAACTATGGCATTTCTCTAAATTTTGTATCCAGCAGGTAAATTCTCTAAAAGTTCATTTTCTCTCTCTATTTTTTTTTAGTTTTTTTCATTTTCACACCACGCCACTTTAATTTCATGTGTAATCTTCAAAACCAAATGCTTTATATTTGGTCTGTAATACATACTAATGTAACACAGAGTACAACATGAAAACTATTAAACCAATAAAGTACTCGAGGTTGTGCATTATTGTGTATAAACCCTGGGAAAGAGGTGTTGTTAGACACACAAGCAAAGTACCTTTACACCGCTTTCCCGTGGTTTATTCACAATAATTCACAACCTCGAGTGCCTTATTGCTTTTACTAAACGGTTACAAATACACTATAATACAAAAAACAGTTTGATTTAAAAATTGCAAATACACTGGCCTTTTTTGAAATAATTCAGTCCGGTTTTTTAACAATGCAAGTAAAAGATTTCCTGTTTCTTTTACAATCAAGAACTGCCATCTGATGACCATTACAATGACAATTACAATCTGATGCCATCTGAACAAATTACAAAAAGCAGTTTATGAAACACTTCAGAAAAACAGTTTATTTTATATTGGGTGAAGTGGTCAGGGGTGTGGGTTATTGTGAATAATGCCACAGCCAGACAAGTGGCTCAACCAATTGGATTTAAGGACCGGAACTACCGGTTTCATAAAAAACTATAAAAAAAAATTTAGGAAATTAGTAATTGCATTGTTGTTAATGGAAGGCTTGTTTGAGTAACAACTGCTAAAAATCATTGCATGTACATTGTTGCCAAGGTGTAATGGGGATTTTTACACGTTCTACTTATAAAAGTGTAATCCTTTATTTGCTGCCTGTACAGAAAAAACATCAGTTTGAACATAAAAATGTATAGTTATATTTTCATGAAGCACAACAGATTTTGCAAGCAGTTTTTAATTTTTATTTTATTTTTATCCCCCCCATAATACATTTTTGTGTTAACCATGCATTACTAGTGGCCAAAGAAATTAGTGAATTCTGTTTATATTATTTTAAATTAGTTGAATGCACCTTCAGTTATTATAATATATAACAATTATAATGTGAAATTAAGCAAACTTACCACATTATAAAAGTTTGTTACATTTGAAGTATATTGAGCTGATCTTTGTCTTTATAATTTTAGGTTATATAATATTTCCCAAACCTGTAAACTTTGCAGCAGTGTTCCAACTCCTAAGGAAAGTAGCTTTTGGCTGTCTTAAAAGTTGCTAGAAGTCGTGAAATAATGTCAATGCCACAAATATGGCACAAGTAACCTAACTACTCAGTTATTTCACCTTGAACCAACCTAATGTCAGATCAGTGCAAACTAAACATTAGATACACTGAGTAACACTGGTTTGGCTGAAAAAAATTAACCCCGAATTGGCTAAATGTAATATTATTTTATTGTTGAATTGAAAGGTTATCGTTATTTAAGACTATATGGGCGTTTTTTTAATTATTTTTTTTTTTAAGTGGTATGTAAATGCATTATACCAGTTAAACTGCTGTGTGGTCGTCAGTGAAAACAGTTTGTATAAATATAACATTGTGGTTTGTACAAACACTGTGGGGGTTTAACTGAAGTCTGTGCAAGCTGTGCCAATGTTCGCAGTAGCCCGTAATGTTACGAGATTTGTTTCCATAGGTAATAGTAAACCAGTGGGTTTTGATGGAGCGGGACGAAAGATGGAAGGAATTTTCTTGGAAACCTTTTTTAAATTATGGATTTAAGGTAAATTGACTGCTCTAAATTGCCCCATACAGTCAGTGTGTGTATGAGAGAGCGTGTGCCCAGCGATTAAATTGACGCCCTGTCCTGGGTGTATTTCACCAGCGCCCGAAACTTTCTCCCTTGGATGGGCATGGGGAACCCCACCGCAACCCTAGTAGCGATAATGAATAATGAGTTAATCGTTATTTCATCCTTGAATTTAGGCCAGGGCTCATAGAAGGCACTTCAGAATAGTTTACTATTTTCCTGTAAGCTATTTATAGGAGTTTGGGAAATTATCCTGTTGCAAGACCCATGACCTGCGATTGAGACCAAGCTTTCTGACACTGGGCGGCACATTTCTCTCTAGAATCCCTTGATAGTCTTGAGATTCATTTGTTCTCTACACAGATTCAAGACCCCTGTGCATGATGCAGCGAAGCAGCCCCAGAACATAAGTCTCCATGTTTTACAGTAGGGACGATGTTTTTTCACTTGATGTATGCTTCAATTTTTCTTCTGTAAACATAGATCTGAGGTGCCTCGGCAAAAAGTTCCATTCTTGTCTCATCTATATAGGACATTCTCCTAAAAGCTTTGTGGTTTGTCAACATGTACTTTGGCAAATTTCAACATGTACTTTGGCTTTTTAATAATAGTCCATGCCCTCTTGTGCCTTATTGCTTTAGTTTAACTCAAATAATCAATAGCAGTTAATATTTTAGTTCAATTTTCCTATAATTGTTTTAGCAGAAATCGTTTACTTTTAAATGCACAGCTCATTATACATCTTTACTCAGAATGTGTGTAGTTTAAAAGTGTAAAAAAAAATTTTTAGAATGTCTGTGGGAATCTTACTATTCATTTAAAAGGAATTTATTTAAGGTAGTTCAGAACAATTTATGATGCCATGCATGGAAAAGACAAAGAACAATCTCCATTCTAGTTCATTCCATTGGTGTTTGATGTAGTGCTCTTTTAGGGTTAGTCAAGATGTTCCACACCAGCCTCACCCAACTATGTTTTTATAGACCTTACTCTTACCTTATATACAATGGCATAGTCATGCTTGTACATACAAGTTTCTTTCCCAAATTGCTTTCACAAGCAAAACACCTTAAGCAATAGTTAAGAGGTGTGTCCCAATACTTGAGTTTATATGTATTGTGTTAGTGGAAAATGTACATAAAACTATTACAAAACATTTGTAGCTAAATTAAAATAGTATTTATATTGTTTTGTTTTATGGGTGTATATCTACTTGTTAACATTTTACTGAATTTGGCAGATCTCCATTGCCAGATACTTTGCCCATTCATGTTTGTTTCATTGTTAACTGTTATTCATAGAAGTGATGTGCCAATGTGGCCGCCATATTGTTTAAGTTTGTATTCTGCAACCTCATATCTACATATCACTAAAGGTACTTACAGAGTGAAACTTAAATAGGGGAGAGAACAAATGAGGTAGAGCAAAAAAAAAAAAAAGCAGATGCTTTTTTTTAAAAGACCTGTCAGAAGTTGCAATAGAGACTTGTGTGTATTTTGTGGCAGATTCTGTTGTACATTGTTTATTTCAGTGAAAGGATTTGTATAATTAATAGTTCTTGATATCTAGACTTGTGCGTCTGCTTTCAGGGAATATGATGTAGCAGATTATCTAAGTATTACGACAGAAATAAAAGAACTTTTCCAGTACGTTACAAGGTACTCAAAATTTACATTCTTTCTCAATCCCACACAAACCACAGCTTCTGATTTTTATCTTAAATGGTGATTTAAACTTTAATGTGGAAATTCTTGCTCAGTAATCTTCCTACATACTCACTCATTATAGGACTTTTCCAACAATTCAAAACTGATGTTAGAGGTTTATTTTTTTTTAAATTTTATTCAAAAGGCCATATCTCCGCCTTGGCTTTACCTTCTGAAAAAAACAACAACAGTATGAACCAGAACTGAAGCCATCTGTAAGAAACATTTAGCTTTTCACATTACTTATCAGTAATTTGAAAAGAGTGAAACAGTGTATCTGACATTACAATAAGATGCATTGGTGACACTTTACCTAAATCCAGTATAAACACATTTATAAAGCTTCATAATGTACTCATAATGCTTTATAATACTTATAAACCTTAGATGTACATAACCACACTCATAAACTGTTATAAGAACATGCCATAAGGTTTATAACACAAAGTGACATAATGCATTATAAATTATATATTTAAACTGTTCATGAACTTAAAAACATCCACAGAATCAAAAGTTTATATTAAAATTCATTATGTCACTTTGTGTTAAAGCTTTATGTCAAACAATTTATGTCTATGATTATGAACATCTATGTACATCAACAAAGGCTTATACTTGTTATAAAGTGTTTTGAATGCTTTATGAATGCACTTATGCGTTATAAATACTGGATTCATAGAAAGTGTTACCGAGACTTTTTTTTACTGCATATTTAAACCACCAAAACAAAGTAGGTAGACTCTAGTTTCTGTTGAGCTCCCCACATGCTGTACCATATTAGCTTGGTTGATACTATGAACAAAGGTCTGACTCTAGCTTTAGGAATTTTTTTTTTTTTTTGAGGAGAAATGCCATTAGTTGTTGTTTGGTATTAATGATATTGTATACCTTTTTTTTTTTTTTTAATAGATACACCAAAGACCATCAAACTGAACCATGAGCTGAAGGATTTTATTCCAGCCATAGAGATTGAAGTGAGTGCAGTCATATAAACTATGCTGTTCTTTTAAACCTGTAAACAGTGTGTGTGTGTGTGTGTGTGTGTGTGTGTGTGTGTGTGTGTGTGTGTGTGTGTGTGTGTGTGTGTGTGT
>JAOUQT010031013.1:0-11429 GCA_025769995.1 Xyliphius kryptos
TTCCTAACTGGACAGGTTGGTTTCATAGAAGTGTGGTTTACTTGGAGTTACATTGTGTTGTTTAAGTGTTCCCTTTATTTTTTTGAGCAGTGTGTATTAACAGCAGAAATAATTACAAAAGCTTAACACATGCTTTCTTGATGCATATGTGTTAAGTTGTGTACCATGCCAGTATTTAGTAATAAGATACATTATTCTTAATCTGTATTTTAAATAGAACGGGAACGTGGGCTGGTTTTCAAATCCCAAAAAAACTCATTTCTGTGTGCTTTGTATGTTCACAACGCCACACACTTCCTCCCACTGTCCAAATATATACAAGCAGGTGAACTGGAAATACTAATTAGCAGCCTGGTGTGACCATGTGAGCTAATGTGTTGCCTGTAAACCCAGCTAATGATGTCCCTCACCTCTCCATGTGCACTGGGGTAACCTCCAGCACCCACCGTGACCCCTGGAGAAGTAGGCCAGAGAATAAAGGACACAAAGAGAGTGACTGAAGACTAATAATCGATATTGTGAATAAAGGGCTATTTGTCTGATCAACCTTTTACCCTGCCACATTAAATAAAAAAGATCAAGCTGCTGATTACTTTGCCAAATTCTTCAGACTTCAGAATGATCAAACCCAGCCTGGTTGTGGCAGACCCGTATTCAGGTCTCAGGCAGTACCGTTATTCTGGCCAGGTGCTCCACAGTCCCAGCTGTTCCGTGGGAGGAAAGCGGGCATGCGGATTTCTAACTGCCAAGGTAACAGTGACCTTAAATGATGCCCACAGAGGTGTGGCACCAAGACCTTACATAAAATCACTGTCCTGATGAAAAAGGTTTCACCTTTATTATGTCAGCAGGTAAACCTTCATTTCCCTTTTACATTTTTTTCTATTTTGTAACATTTAAAAGGATTCTATTTTTACAGGAAATACTTTATAGTTTAGTACAGTACCATACGTCTTATCTTACATAAAGCCATAACCAATCATCAAACCAGGTGTGAGCCAATAGAGTTTAAAAAAAGAGCTTGATTAACATGGTCAGTTTAGTTTACATCCTGTTTCCTTATTTGTTTAAACTTTTCCCTCCTTAATACGTTTCTGCTTTAAAGTGCATGACGTCAGATTGCGTTCAAAAGTAAACCGTCGTTTTTGGTTCACATGGCAACTGGCAAGACAAAAAAAGAAATTTAAACCACTACACTATATTAAACGATTTTAACAACTATAGCAATTACTCATACTACAAATATAAATGTTTAAAAGCCACTGTGTAGTTAAATATAAATCAGAGGTGGAGGGCTGAACCGATCGGCTGAACTTAAACACATGTACACAACCAGTTTCATTGCATGTGTATGCATTAAAATAGAATGTAAAGTCATATAAATGAATACAAATATAGTCTGGAACTGACTTTGATATGTACACTTCTGAAGCTAGGACAATTTCATGTCTCAAATTTACTCATCAGCAAGTATTAGGATGTGGAATGTATTAGGAAACCCACACAGGCACAGGGATGACATGCTAACTCACCCCACCGGGAATCATACATCTTTTATCTTACATTCTATTTCATCTTAAATAGAATTTCTAACAAATAGAACATGTGCCACATGCGATGAAAATGATAAAGCCTCCATGAGTCGTTGAATCAAACCCAGCGCATTTTTGCTGTGAGATCAAAGAGCTACCCACTGCACCACCATGCATTCCAATTACAATATACTTAAATAATCTATTTCACAGGGAAATATAATGTTTTTTAAAAATAAACTGTCATCACTTTATCAAGTTCCGCTTTGTCAACTGTTATCTGCAATTTCTCAGCCAACCATCAGCGAAAAAAATGTTAATTAAATTTGGTCATTTACCAGAAACTTATCCAAAGCGACTTACAAATATCCCATTGTGGTTGGGATCAGAACAAAAGGTTGATACAGAACCCTGGAGCAATGAGGGCTAAGGGTCTTGCTCAAGGACTCACATTGGTAACTTCAGGGGACCTGGGATTTGAACCCCCAACCTGCTGAATGATAGTCTAACACCCTGACCACTGAGCTACCACTTCCTGATAGCTCAGCCACAATAAGAACCTTACCCATCAGCACTTCATACTTTTCATTCTCTTCCGCTTAATCCTCCACAAGGTTCGTGGGGGGGGGGGGCATGCCCATCATGGGGAGAACGTTTCGGGCGCTGGGCAAATACACCCAGGACAGGGTGACAATCCATCGCTGGGCCCACACTCACGAACACACAGACTATAGGGGACTATAGCAACCAATTTACCATGAATCTATGTTTTTTGGACGGTGGCAGGAAACCAGAGAATCTAGAGGAAACCCACGCGGACAGGGGGAGAACAAACTCCACCCAGGTTGGGATTCAAACCGGGAATCTCCATTGCACTTTATTCAGCTCTAAATAATAAAAAAAAAAATGTCCCACTTGCTAAAATATATTAAAGTAAGTTTAGAAATCCATCAATCATGAAGCATCTAAAAGATTTTCTTGCATGCATTTTAAATTTAAATAATCTGTGTATGGACATTGTGCGTTTGTTTTTCTTTTATGTTACTAATTCACAGTATTAATAGAATAATCGTTCCCTTTCGAAATAATCACTCTCACGAAAGCTCATTAAAATGCTTTTATCTGGGCTTATTACTCGATCTGAAGCAACCAGGAACAAAACATCTGTTTTGCAAATTAAGCTAAAAGCTAACATTTTAATTTGAATAACAGGATTTGAAAACTGACTCGTTGTCTGAGCTGATGCTACAGACAGAGTTGTATTACATGGCCTTTTCCGGCTTTGTGTATTTCAATTGCTGAATATCTGGCCGTTTCGTAAAACAGATTTTCTGATGGGTTTGTTTTTATTGCCTGCACATTGACAGTCGCCATTCTATTTTAAAGACATTAAGAAGAGGAGGTTTCTTTCCTGCTAACACACCACATAGGTTAGTTTTGTGCATCACCTGTGAAGTAACTGTCACAATCTCAGCAACAAAAACTCACAGAGTTCTTTGAGGTTTTTTTTTCCTTTTGAAATCTTGCAGGATTAATATTCCTTAGATTCAGTCAGCCAGTTTAGAGGAACAGTGGGATCCAGGAAAGGTGTCAGGCTTTCTAATTTTTAAATGTTTGCCTGTAAATTCATTCTGTTGTTCACGTCTTATTGTTGTATACAACAGCTATAGCTGAAGAGCGGTAGAGGTGAAACTGTCAGTTATTTTAATGATTATTTAAACTATTTTTACATTAAAGCTGATAGTTATATTGATTAAACTCAACGTTTTTATGCTATCAATTGTTATTGATGAGATTTAACGTGGGGTGGCACAGTGGCTCATTAGTTAGCACATCCACCTCTCAGTGCTGGGGATTCAAGGCTCTGTGATATCTTATGTTGGTCTGGTTCTGAGATAGTCTGTGATGGTCTGGTTCTGAGATAGTCTGTGATGGTCTGGTTCTGAGACAGTCTGTGTTGGTCTGGTTCTGAGATAGCCTGTGTTGGTCTGGTTCTGAGATAGCCTATGTTGGTCTGGTTCTGAGATAGTCTATGTTAGTCTGGTTCTGAGATAGTCTGTGATGGTCTGGTTCTGAGATAGTTTGTGATGGTCTGGTTCTGAGATAGTTTGTGATGGTCTGGTTCTGAGATAGTCTGTGATAGTCTGGTACTGTGATGTTCTATAATGGTCTGGTTCTGTGATGTTCTGACCTGCAGCATCAGCTCGGAGTTGCGTTTCTCCAGGCGGCTGCGCGCCGCGTCCGTCCGCTTCACCTGCGCCTGCACCTCGGCCAGCTCATCCATGGCGCGTCCGTGCTGTCTCGTCACGGTCCAGTAGTTGTAGGACAGAACCACGATAAGCACCATCAGGCCAATCAGGACCAGCGACGGTAGACGACCACCGCGCCGATTTCCTCCGAAGCCAACCATGGCGAGGGTCAGAGGAGAAGGGCGACTCTCAGTGAACAGCCAAGGGTGCGATTCCCAATTTAACCCCCTGTGAATGAGCCGAACCTGGCACGTCTCAGTCAGAACGTCCTCTGTCGGCCGGGAGCGACGCGATGCGCGCAGACTGCGGTGATGAGCGCCGCTGTGATGAGCGCTGCTGGGCTGCGGCCGTTCCCTTCCGCACAGCTGGCGTTGGATTAGCTCAGTTCCTTGTTTGCATTCAAGCGACGCCTGAAGCTCAGAAACCCGCCGAGCCGCTCCGGCTGAACCGAACAGCCCTGCAGATAATTACAGATCATCCACCTCCCCTCCGGAACCCATTAATAATTACCCATTACTACAGGGTTACCTCTCCAATATAACCAGTTAGTCCTCGTAACCCGGTGCTAGTAATAAAATGCCTTAAATACAAATAACAGAACTCATCCGAAGCGTGTTTTTCTTTAGCTTCTGAATCAGTTTTAAGCTAATAACCCACTCCCTTTCAGAACAGGTGCTCGCTGCGGGCAGCATTAACCTTCCTGACTAACACCCCTACAGTTACCCTCTAACCCTCACACGGCTACACTCCACATCCACTCCGCGGATACGGTACTATTCCCGCTGCTGCCAAACTGAGCTAACCGTGTAACCGTCGGTTCCTGCCCGACGCCACTGCAGCTATAGCCGAACACTGCGGCAGACCAGACACCGCGCTCAGCCGACCCAGAATCCGACCCACGTCAAGACGCGTAAAGTAGAGTGAACATAAAAGCTACACGCTCCCAACCGTCGCTGCGTTCACAAAGAATTCCCTCGAGCCGCCGCTGAGGAGAACTCAAAGAAAGCCCTGAGCTCCAGACAAGCCGTCCAGCGTGTCAACAGCAAACCCTCAAACTGACAGGGCCACCGACCAGTAACCGAGTACGATACTGGCAGTTTGATGTCGATGATTGGTTAGTTGCCAATCAGCGCAATGCGATTGGACCCACAGTGGCAGAGGCGGGCTGTGGCTTCTGCGTGAAACAGACCTAATTACGACAGGCAAAGTGATTCCTTACAAATGACTCGGATCCGTTTGTTCGGCACATTGAAATGATTCACATTTTACATGAATTTGAATGTTAAACGTTTCCAAAATGTGGGATACTAGAAAGTTAGGAATTAGTCGTTTTTCTTTATAAACTGTACATTACGGTCTTTAATCTTTAACTTGATATTTTCTGTACGTCTTAAATGACTTTATTAAATTAAATAGACTTCTGATCACACATTAAATGTAAAAAGGCACATTTCATTTTGATAAAAGATATTATTGGTAATTAAATATGATGTAAAATGTAAGTACAGACCTAAACAAAAGACATAATGGATTACAGGTTGTGGGAAATTAAAAAAAAATCAAAAAACATAAGTAATCAGCATTTGGGAAGATACACCCAGGATATGCCAATGTATTTCTGGGCACACACTCACTCACATAGACACACACACGCACACACACTCAGAATCCACACGTTTAAAATGTGTTGAAGACATGCATTCATTTGGTTAGTGGATTAGATGTGTTTTGTTCTGTGTATTTTAGAATTTTGAGTTTAGAGTTAGTATTTTAAAGTTTTGAATTTGGGTTAAACTATATGCTGAAACATGCAGTAAGCAGGCACATATCTTAGCTCTGGCCAGTGGCTGCCCGTAGCGAGAAACCTGCTCACATTTTTCCATCCTCATGCTGTGAGTTTACCATAATAGACTACAGAAAATGTATCATGAGGCTTATAATCCTATAAAAAAAAACTTCAAAAGCAAGTCTGAAATTCCCAATGTGTTAAAGGCAGAGCTACCACTAACTGCGGGCCATATACACACCAGATTAGGGCTGTATGTCAGCCAAACCTGCTTCAGATATAGTAACCATATGTGTTTTAAAATATGTGGGCCTCGTGCACAAAGCATCTATCTATACTCAATAACAAATATAAACAGCCATCATGACAAACCCACTAGTAAAAGTTAACTGCAGAGAAAATGGCTAGAAAACAGTCCAGCAATTTAAAATAAACTTTATGAAATATCTCCTTATAAAGGGGTTCTAAAATTGGATTGGCTGAGCCGTTTGTCCAGCCGTGACATCATCGACATTAACACACACATCTGACCACTTCACATTTGTCTCGATGTGTGATATACATTATTTCCTACTTTTTTTTAAAAACTGCGTTCTGCAGTTTGGTCACTAGATGGCAGTGTTCAATTGTTAGAGAAACTGTAAACCTGTTAATCAGCATTCACTTTAAAAACTGGACTGGATTACATCCCTTAAGTCCAGGTTATTAATTATTTTGCGTTCAAAATTCATTGCATTTATGAAAACCTTGTTTTTTTTTTATTATAGTTTGCTTGTAACCATTTAATAAAAGCGATAGGGAGCTCGATGGTGTGTATTATTGTGAATAAATCTTGGGAAAGCATTGTAACTGTAAAGCGTAGATTTGTATCCTGCCTTATTGCTTTATTATCAATGCCAAACAGAACCCCGTTTCCATAAATAAAAAAGACCAAACAACCGTAACCAGATACCGAACTGGTCATACTGTACTCACCCACCAAAACTACACATGTACTACACATTTAATCATCAAAGACGTTTAGTTGAATACCCTGCAAATTGACAAATCAGAAATGTTTTTTTTAAGTTTAAAATATAAAGACACTGTTTAAAAAGATTCCTCTATCTACATCGTTGTAGAAAGCCTTAATATACAACAAAATATCTAAATACATGATGCTCAGACCCAATATCTGTCATAATTATTGTAGACGATTGTTTACTTCAGAAAGTCTCCTGAAAGTGGAATTATATATATTTAAATATTTCTTTTTGTTGATAAACAATTACATAATGTGAAAGAAAATTTGGTGAAAAAATCCGTTAAAAAAAGATATTTAAAAACAGTCACCATAAAAAACCAATCAGCTAAAGCCTCTCAATGCATTTACAATATTTGCTGCCATCTAGTGGACAGATACTGTAAATCCCATGGTATTCACTGTTATACAATTGATAGTTCGTTGTCATACACAACTCAAGTTCCATCAAAATACCATATTATATTTTATTATACGTTCATATCCTTAAATTTAGAACATCAAAAAGCTATAAATGACACAAGCTTAAGTTAAAAAAAAAACATATATTAGTCTTTTCAAACCCCAACCATAAATCTTTCAGTTTTTAATCCACCTGTGAAAATTATTAATTGAAGTAATTGTGTTGTTACCATCAAACAAAAATATGTACATATAGGATCTTTTTGTATCTATAGACTATAATATAAAAAGATTTAAATGTTGGGTCTAAACTTTACACTGGCACATCTGGCTGTTTAGATAATCAGTTTAAAAGTTTGCTTAATCTGAGCAAATTTACCCACAAAACCCAACATTTACTGAAATCAAAATGCAAAGGCTCAGTTCATACCAAAGTAACATTATCATCACTAAATATGTATCAGCTGTGAATATTGATTAGTATTTTATAAATATTCTATCGCTATAAAAAATTCAGCTTCATTTAATGTAATTATAGTTTTCCACCAGCATGCCAACATATTATGGTTATATACACTATATTGCCAAAAGTATTTGCTCACCCACCCAAAGTATGGGAATCAGGTGTACCAGTCACTTCCATGGACACAGGTGTATATTAAACCAAGCACCTATGCATGCAGAGTGTTTTTACAAACATGTGGGAAAATATGGGTCGCTCTCAGGAGCTCAGTCAATGCCAGCGTGAAACTGTAATAGGACGCCACCTGTGCCACACAAATATCCAGCTGTGAAATTTCCTCCTCGCTCCTAAATATTCCACAGTCAACTGTCATCTGTATTATAATAAAATGGAGGTGTTTGGGAACGACAGCAACTCAGGCCCAAAGTGGTAGTCCATGTAAAATGACGAAGCGGGGAAAAGGTCGCCAACTTTCTGCAGAGTCAATCACAACACACCTCCAAACTTCATGTGGTTCTTCAGATTAGCTCAAGAACAGTGTGCAGAGAGCCTCGTGAGATGGGATTCCATGGTCGAGCAGATACACATGTGAGTCCAGCCAGGCGAGCGAATACTTTTGTCAATACAGTGTGTATATACTGTATAAGAACGACTCTAAAGAAACTCTTCAATCTCACAGTGTTATTGTGAGCAAAATGAATCTGCCACGAAATCAGCAGAGTGTATATGGAAGTTATTACTGTCTGCAATATCAATACATCACAAGAGCTAATGTTGTGTTCATGTAGCCAATAAATACCAGACAGATGAATATAAATATCAAACTCTCACCATCGCCAAACAGCTGTAGAATGGCAAGGTCAACGGGTCTCTTCCAGCCTGCATCTTTCTGGATGGCGATGCCGTAGCCCGTGGTAGCGAAGATATAACCACTACCGATGGTGACAAGCTTGCAGCCTTCATCTCTGCCAGCCATGTAATTTAGCACGGCGGCGTCATAAATAAATGCATCCAGTTTTCTGTCGAAAAAAAGAGAAATCTCCTGAATTTGGGCATCGATTGAAGCAAAAAAAACATATATTTAATAAAATCTCAAAGGTGTGACTGTGTCTGTGCGGCATATGACCGTGATGAGACTTACCACAGCAAGTTATCTGACATGCGAAAGACATAAATACCATAGATACCTGACATTAATATTACGCCCAAATTCGTTATTCTGTGTCAAATTTCATTCCTTACACGTGTCACGAGGGGCGCAGTAACAGAAAGGGCCACCAGGGGCCACCTTCCTTCTGAAAGATCGCAGCTAAAGCAACAGTGCGGCAACCACGGACACGTCCAACACCAATCTTAGTCACCCCAGTACTAATGTACTCTACAATTGTCATCACCAATGAAACGGGAATATATTTTCATTTCGTGTTTAACAATATCCACTGTCTATGCCGTGGGTAAGTGGGAGGGGTATTTATTAACCAACTCTGGGGTAGAAACAGTAACTCTGCTTCACATCAGGCATCACAGTAATTCCTTGCTAACTATGTTCCTATAGACACATGGACCATTTTTTTTTATTCCTTACATATTAGCTTTGTGACGCCATGGTGGCCTCAAAGCGAGGTTTTTCCTGCCTTCACGCCCAAAGTTGCCGGGTGGGCACCGGCTTTCCCGTGACACTGAAACTAGGATAATGCGGGTATAGAAATGAATAAATGAATGATAATAGCTTTGTTAGTGTCTTGTCTTTTCTACAGTTGTTTCATTTACATCTTATTCCTTCTTTCCTGTAGTACGTATAGAGCGATGCTGTAGAATTTTAAACCATGTGTGTCTTATTTCAGTCGTAGTACGACAAGAGTTCCTGTATTTAACAGTCCGGCGTGTAAATCCGAGCCGTACACATACAAGAGCAAGAGATCAAACATACAAGCGCTACGTGTGAGGCTTATTCATCTCTTCTCAAGTTTGTAGCTATTAGCATCCATGTATGTCCTGTATGTGTCCACTAACACCCACCCACCCACACACACACACACACATTCATATCCTTTTCTGTTGCCCTGTCTCTCACTTTTACTTCTCCGCCCCCAACACACTTTTTTTTAACCTATTTCTCTCCTTTACCCAGTTTTCAGACTCTGGAGAGCCTCGTCTACATTTTTCTGGTGGAAGCTGGTCATGTAGCTGTGCATCTCTTTGTAGTTGTTCCTAATGTTCCTCTCTGTGCTGCCGTTGGGTACCGTACCAAAACGGAAAGGCGGGGAAAAGTCATTTGGCCGTTGAAACTGTAGAGTGAGAGAGAGAGAGAGAGAGAGAGAGAGAGTGAGAAAGGTCAGGATGAACATGATAGATAGACATGCAACGCTACAGAATAACCGGGACAGTGAAACATACAGTGTTTTAAACAGTTGTAAGCGAATCATGTTTCAATTCTGTTTTATTACCGGAAACTAAAATCATTAAAGAAAAATAATATTACTGACTTTTTCTTTTTACATTATATTAAATACGTTCTTTGTAGATCCCGGGTTCGAACCCCAGGTGGGACGACTCAGGAATTTCTCTGTGGGTTTGCACGTTCTTCCCGTTTTTATCGCGCAGGTTTTCTCCTGGTGCTCCGGATTTCTTCCATTGCAAAGACATGAGTGATAAGGTTAATTTGTGTGTGTGTAAAACTCGCCCGTTAGTGTGTGACACTGTGTTTGTGCGCCCTATGACGGATTGGTGCCCTGTCTATGGTTGTTCCACCGGCTTCACCGTGACCTAAGAGCACTCCAAAAATATTCACCTTGTTGGTTCTCCTTGGTCATTTCAGCAGCTGTAACCCAGTTCCAATTAGCCCAATCATTTCTCATTCATAAAGACCAAGTACAAAGGGACGAGAGCATGGAACAAACGCGGCGGGGACGAAAAGAGCAATTACTTAATTACCGTAAATATTGCAATATATGCAGCTGGGATTATTCATTCACAATATCACCAAAATGTGTGTCCTTTGCCTTTGTTCCTTTATTTCTGTGTGGCTCATGCATCCGTTCTCGGGTTTATTGCTATCAGCAGCTTACAGTACGGATGTAAATACGGTATATGTGTCCACCACACACACTCTCACACACTCACATTCATATCCTTTCTGTTTCCCTATCTCTCACTATTTCTCTCAGTCCCCAGGACACATCCGTAGCTTTTTTTAACCTCTGTCTCTCCTTTACCCAGTTTTCAGACTCTGGAGATCCTCGTCGTTCTGGTGGAAGCTGGTCATGTGGCTGTAGGTGGGCATCTCTCTGTAGTTGTTCCTAATGTTCCTCTCGGTGTAAAATATTTTCTTTTTTCATACATTTCTATTGTTTTTAAATACCATCTTGTTTTTTTTTATTTCTGGATCACTTTTATTAATCCCTGTAGGGAAATACTTGCTCTGCATTTAACCCATCCAGGGGTGAACACCCGGAGCAGTATGTTGCCCCCATGATCACACCTCTGATCCTGCCAGATTATTCGTGACTAGCAGCAAAACATCAGTAACATTTTGACCACTTTTAATCCCAACAAATATATATATATATATATATATAAAAATGCTTTTTTCTTTTACTTTCAAGTACAATATAATGTATAGGATAAAGCCGTGGCTAAATGGATAGGGGTAGAGGGCTGGGGACCTATAGATCACCGGTTCGATCCCCACACTAGGCAAGTCATGGCTGAAGTTCAATTGAACAAGACACCTCACACCCGATTGCTTCCTGTGCGTCTTAATGGGGGCAACACACTGCTCCGGGATGGATGGGTTAACTGCAGAGAAACTATTTCCCTACGGGGATCAATAAAAGTGATCCAGAAATAAAAAAAAATAACAAGATGGTATTTAAAAACAATAGAAATGTATGAAAAAAGAAAACATTTTACACCGAGAGGAACATTAGGAACAACTACAGAGAGATGCCCACCTACAGCCACATGACCAGCTTCC
>JAOUQT010031026.1:0-11428 GCA_025769995.1 Xyliphius kryptos
TGCCATCCTAAATAAGCTGCACTACCTGAGCAACTTGTGTGGGTTGTAGACACCGCCTCATGCTACCTCTATGGTGAAAGAACTTACCAAATGCCAAAGTAAGCAAAACATTAGCCAGAAAGGGTGAGAACGGAGAAAATGGGTGTGGTCACCACCTGGTCAGCACTCCTTTATAGGGGGGTGGGGGTCTTGCTAAGTGCCTCTCATTTCTACCTGTTGTCTGTTCCATTTGCACAACAGCAATAAGTTTACATATTTTTTTTCTATTAACACAACAAATAGACATAAGTTTAAAATCACACAATCATGTAATATACAATACATAATTGCTTTACAACTACTTTTAATTTTTTATTTTAGGATAATTTGGAATAAACATATAAAGCCAAAACAGTGCACTTTAACTTGAGGTTAAAATAACATTTTTGAGGTATTTTATTATTTGAATCAGAACAGATAGAGTTGTACAGAAAATAATGCTTTAAAAACAAGAAAAAATAATTTTAATAAAATTAAGCAGTACATAAATATAATAACTAGCTAGTTTGTTAATTACATAAATGTTTACTTGTTTTGGTGAACCCTCAGTTAAATCACATGTATCACACACCAATAAGCAAATTAACATGTCTTTTTCATTAAACAACATGTATGTGGGTTTCTTGCAAAAGTTTTATGTCGTATTTACTGACGTTATTTTTACAGAAACAATAAAATTTTACTGAAATTTCCATTACATACTTATTCAGAACATTACTAAAGTAAAGCACAGCAGGTCATCTTATAAGGTACTCATGGTTTTATAAGTGCTGCAGTGATTCTTAGTGTATTGTAACAGTTTATTCTGAGGTAATGACACATTAACGGCTACTTTAACTAATTCTTCTAGGATTCCTATCACCAACATCTGTTCAGGAGGGTAAGATGGCCAAGTTCTACTATAAGGTGCACACTGAGCTGATGGTGAAGAGAGGTAGAGTGGAGCAGTGCTGCCACAAACCCTGCAGCATCTTTAAATTGCAGAACTACTGCAACTAAGTCCCACTGACACCAGTCCCACCATTAACTAAAATATCACCAACACACCCTGTCCCATCAGCACACCCCCATGAGCTGCTGTAAACAAGAAAATGTTTTTGCCTAAAAAATAAAAATACATTATATTATAACAGGATTCTGCAGTTTTTTTTTAATCAAATGAGTTAGATGGATGAAATTATATACACATTTGCTCTTACATCTTATTTTTGGGAATGTTATCTTTGTTGAGTTTCTAAATTTAGATTTTTTTTCCTATTGAGGCAAATGATATCAAATACATTACTACACGTTTTTATATACTTAAATGACCATAACTTTCTGTTTCTGAATAAAACAAACAGTGTTGCAAATAGTTAAATGTGATTTGAGGTATAGATCTCAAATAAATATTTTCACATATAGTTTAGTAGTATTTAGACAAAATAGAAAAAATCTAAACAAAATGTATGTATTTCATTATTAGTTGGTATGTCAATCAATTAGCAACTAACTAAAAGGATTCAGAAAAAAAATATTTTGAATCTATTTTGTCTTAAATATTTCATTTTAGCTCCGCCCTTGATTCACATGCGTTTTCTGTTCTGTAACAGTAAATAAAATCTTTTTTTCTCCTACAATTATTTTAAACCATTAGTTTACTGAATGATTAAACAATCCGTTGTAATTTTAAATGATAATTCCATCCCTTAATTTATTTTAAATTTGAAACTGTTAAATTTAAGAAGAATCTAATGTAAATATTTAGTTTAAAGTCACCAAAGTAAAAAGGCGGTTCTGTCTTTTCTCCCTTATTATTTAAATGCATTTTTGTGACTTATAGTCTTTGACAGATTTCATTCAAAAAGCGTTAATTCCTTTTTTCCAGTTCATCCACTAGGTAAGGGTGCACCTCGCTTAAGATTTGAAAAAATGCATCTTTTACATTATTTCCTCCTGCGTCCAAAGACCTGTACAAGATCCTCATTTTATTCTGGTCTGTTTCCTTTTCAAGACTTCTGTAGATTTCTTCACTCATCATTTCTTTGTTTCTCAGACGGTCCGCTATCTCCATTACTGAAATAACTCGCTTAATCAGCTCAGCTCTGTGTTCGTCTACAAACTTGGCACCTGTAAAATTTTAACATTATTAAATGTAAACTGTGCCTCATTGAAAGTATTTTAGTTAGTAAGACAAACCTTCAGTCTCCATGATGAAATTTGGCTCCGTATTGTCTGTATTAAGACCTGAAGAAATAAAGCACATACCGGATTTGATCTAAATTCTCACATTGACTGCAGTTTGTAAAAAGGCACAATGTTGACTCCACTAAAAACGTTACCTGTTGTAAACTTGGCGAGGCTTCCATACGCATTTATCAGTCATTAAACCATGTTTGACTTGTTCAACCTAATGATTATATCAAATGTTGGGTGACAGTTTTAAGCTTTATTTTAATTAGGCAGTGATATATGTAGTACTCGTGTGGGTACATGCGATAAAAATGGATAGATTAAAATCATGTAGAATTTTTTCAATTTTAAAGGTTTTAAAGTTGCGAAAATAGGAATGATTTAGGACAGGAGGTCATAAAGCATATATAGGTGTAATATGTTAGTGTCCTAAAACTTTTTCCTTTATTGCTTTACCTAAATATAAAACAGTAAAAGTTAAAACGTTTCATTGTTGTAGTTCTAGTTGTCAACAAACTAAAACAGGCCATGTTGTAAAACCTAAAGTTGAGATCATCATTTAATATCCTGTAAAAATTAATGCTAAATCTACCCAATAAATGTAAGTGTATAGTTTAGTTCAAATATGTAATTCTTAATAAGACTAGATATTTTTTTTGATATTTAAAATACAACTTTGTGTTTTTAATAATATGTTTCCTGTAAGAAGCTAATTTACCAGAACGTGAATTTTTCAAACCCTCTTGTCTGATCTGGACTGATTCTGAAGCTTGGCCAGTAACTGTGCTGTAAAGATACTGTGCTGTTTTAGCAAACCTTAAGTTTTTCAAATCAGTAGAGTTAATACAAACAATAATTTGAGGTTACTACAAACTTTAATCATGACCTTTAAATGTAATACAAAAACACAATTAACCAAAACATTGTTTATAAATTAAGTAATTTAAGTAAAACGTTTAACAACTGTTTGTAGCATGACAACCAAACAAACAAAAACTTTACATTTAGTGGCTGTAAAGCAAATGATGTAATCAATTTACAAACTTTGTTTTCTTTCTATTAACTCAGCATTAACTGAAAAAAAAACAAGAAAAAACAAAAGAATGACTCACCTGCAATATGTATGTAAAGAACATAAGAACAAAGAATCAGAATGCAGGATGTAACAACTGTATGTGGCGCTGACTTTAAATAAGATCTATGGAAAAACGAAAGTAAGATTATATTGTGCCATAAACAAAGAAAGAAAGACATACGTGCAGACAGTAAAAAAAAAGCTGGCAGATGGATACACAGATAAAAGGAACTATTCCAAAATGACAATGTTATTATAACATATATAACTATATTATAATTCAAATAACTACATTATAACTATTCCAAGATGACATTGTCTAGATTCATCAGGCTCTAATTGAGGCAGGGGCAGTTGTAGGCTTGTGGTTAAGGAATCCCCCAAGTCCCAGTCCCACCAAGTACTATGGCTGAAGTGCCATTGAGCAAGGCACCTAACTCCCAATTGCTCCCCGGGAGCCCTATAAAAGGCTGCCCACCTCTCCGGGAACGTGTGCTCAATTCACCAGTGTATTTGTGTGTGTTTCACTGCACGGATGGGTTAAATGTGGAGGACAAATTCCTCTGTGTGTAAGTACAGTAGGCAAAATGAATCACTTTATCACTTTATCACTTAAAACCTGAAAAAATTTCCTGCAACAACAGAATGGACTGTTCAGTTGCACTACGTTTTTAGAGACAAAGCTACCTAAAGTAACAAACTTCAACATTTGCAGTCCTTATTGGTGCTTAAATGCTGCCCATATCTTTTTGGTCATATGGATTTAGATTGAGCTTCCTGTTAATAAGGATTAATATTAATTTCTGCAGAACCCCACAGCTCTAGTGCTTGTGGTCCACAAAGACTCTAATTCAATGCCAAATATCTCCACATTCATAAAGACCATGCTTGGGTTGGTCTTTTTAACATAATAGTTAAAGAGAGGCGTCTTTACTGTTGGGTTCCTTCTAATTGTATTACTCATTCAGCGAACACAGCACATAAATAAATAAGATTCTCAGTAGTTACAGAAAGGCTTGCAGTTGTAATAAGTGGTTACGTCTGGTATTAATATTTCACAAGCCCATGATTTACAAAGCCGTCCACGTAACACATTTAAGAACAACCTTCACCCAGCCTTCTGTGTGATGCTCAGTAAATGCATAACAAGTGTAAAAAACCTTTTGCATATGATTTTAAATATGAATTTAAAATGGTCTGATTGTCAATGAGTTTATAGCCCATAAAGTAAAGCCTGATGATCCAATTAATACGATTTGAGGGAAGGTGTGGGTAGGTGCATTAGCTCTAAATGGCACACAGACTGTGACAACGAATTTAAGCAAGCGGTTTTATGCAAATTATGCACTGGTCAAAACTATTTAGCATAATTTGATAAGATGTTTGAAGCTAGAAAAGCCTGCAAATGCATTTTTAAAGACATCATTGCAAACAATCCCCAAGATGTGGTTTAATATCATGAGCAAGTGTAAAGCTCAGTGTGGGGAAAACTACGCGAGAAACCAACCTGTGAACAAGGAAAGAATTGATCATATGTTCCTCTGTATATAAACAGCTAGTAGTTCCAAACCCTGGCACTGGAGTACCTCCTGTCCTGCACATTTTGATCCACTTTTAAAAAACCTGATCAAATAAATTAACTAATAAACCAACTAATTTACCTTTAAAAAGTAAAGTATGTTTAGGTTGGGTGCAATTCTACGCTCGGAGCTAATATCTGGAATATTGAACTTTAACATTTAAAGAATTGGAAGCATTGTGGATAGAGTCTGCACTGTTAGGAAGAATGTTATTAATTATCAGCCTCCATATGAGTAAATTATGCAGCAATCTAAAAGTGTGGCTAAACCCCTAAACTTCTTATGTAATTCAATAAAATGTTGCCTAAACTAGGGCACAGAGGTGGTGTATATTACAATCTAAAAGCTGTGTTCTTTCATAACCAAAGGCTAACTGCTGAAAACATGCTCATCATTCTCAGAGAAGGAGAGAGCCAAAATAAAATGCCCTTTCAGCCCCGGCAAATACATCTTGTCAGCTGAAACCTCTGTTCCCCAAAAACGAGAAAATAAGCCCCGAGCCACTAATAAAGTGCAAGTCTAAGGAGAATTTCTTGATTTTATTACAGTTTCTTGGATTTCAGCCCTCCAACTACTGAAAATGCAGGCTAAAATGTGTGTATTTGTTTGTGTGTGTATGAATGTGTGTTTATGTGATCCAGATATAACCATGTTATGGGAACTTTAATTTTAAGTGGGGACAAGAATTTGTTCTTCACAAAACTTCTCAGAAGAAGACTCGTTTAGGGCAAGGGCTGGGTGAGTGGATTTCATAAAATGAATCAGACAGTATAAATAAAAAGGGCATGAAAACATGCTGCTGTCTAAGCATGTGAATGTTCATGTGTTTCAGTTGAGAATATCAGTCTAAATTTAGAAGTTGTTTATTTAAACCAGATTTCAATGAACTTATCTGTAATGTATTTCTGGTTCCAAATCAGAATTACGTTTATTTTATCACTATCAAATATTTATATACAAGTCCAGGTTTATATTACTGTATAATCTAAAATGTGTTAATAACATGATATACACTCACTGGCCATTTAATTATGTTCACCTCCAAGGTTATAAACTCACCGTCGGATTTTTCAGCTTCACTGATCCTATAGATGGACTTTGTAGTTATACAATTACAAACTATATTCCATCTGTTCTTCATACTTTGTTAGTCCACGATAGTATGTTCTCCAGTAATCAGAAACCCCAGTAAAATGGTATTAGAGTTGTGGATGATTCTAAGTACTACAGTGATACTGACATGATGGTGGTGTATTAGTGTGTGTTGAGCTGATACTAGTGGATCAGACACAGCAGTGCTGCTGGACAGAACACCAAACAAAACAAAACATACAGGTGTCTGATCCACTGAACCATCATCCACCACCCCTATAATACCTGCTCTGTGAGGATACTGATCATAGAGAGTAAAGGAGTTAAAAAAAAGGTATGTAGTGAAACAGATGGAATACAGAATGGAATTGTGGAACAACAAAGTCCATCTAAATGTACATCTATATTAAGTGTATAAATGATGCACATAATAAAAAGGTGGATGAGAGTACATTACAATTATGTGGATTGTAGTTTAAATAAGAAAGACCTTTTACATTCAGATGTATAAAATACCCATGTGTATCCTTCTTTTAATATTTTTTATATATATTATAAGCAAAATTCATCTTTCCTAAATCCTAGATGAGGCGAGGATTTTTAAGTATAGAGTGGAAACTAACAAGCATATTCTTTAAAAATTATTCTCTAGCTGTGCACACCTGCAGCACAGCTTTCTTTTGAAATAGTATCTTTAAAATACATTATTCATGATGAACTACTTCAGTATTTCCTTTACAGAAGAACATGTGTCCAGGTAAAAAATTGGTGAACGGAACCTTAGTGAGGAAATATTTCTATTCCTTGTGGTAATTAGACTGTCATCTCCTAAACTCCCTCACGCCTCTGACAGGAACTTAAAGGACATATCGCCAGTCAGATTCAAACCATTACAGTGGAAACATACACAGCTATGTGACCTCTGATCTGCAGCTCAAGTTCCCAGCCCCTAGAGTGGTGTATATTGTTTTAGCTCAGAGATAACATTAAAATAATGTCTAACCTCTAACCTTAGAATACAAATGAGGTTGAGAAACAAGGACATCTTGTTAAAACATGCAAACTTGAGTGTAAATTGGGTGAATAACTAGTGGCTCTGAAGGTCTGTAAATAAACGAAGGCCAAAATGAATGGAGTAGAAGAAGAGATTAAAATGGTAATCGCTTGCTTTTAGTCAGTTTGAAATTATTTGCTTTACGCAGTTCAGTACTCCTGAGATGTGTGACTGACGCAAACACTGACAATAACATTTACATTTACATTTAATCATTTAGCAGACGCTTTTATCCAAAGCGACTTACAAATTAGAGAAAAACACAAGTCAGTATTATTAGGAAGAACCAGCTACACTGTAGCACCATCAACCCTGCGCATAACTCGATCTGGCAATTTTATTTATTTATTTTTTATTTTATTATAGCAAGTGTCTCAGGAAGAGATGGGTTTTGAGAAGTTTCTAGGAAAATGCTGAGTGAGTCAGTCTTACGGATGTTGTTGGGAAGGTTGTTCCACCATTTAGCAGTGCTGAATGAAATGGAGTGAGAATTGACATCTAAGTGACCTGAAATCACCGGGCGACATTCGTCACTTGAGCGTCGTGAACGAGTTGGAGTGTACCTAGTAAAGATGGACTGAAGGTAAGAGGGGGCAGATCCAGTGACTGTCCTGTAGGCCAGTCAGTACCTTGTACTGAATGCGAGCAGCTACAGGAAGCCAATGAAGAGAGATGAGTAATGGATTGACGTGTTTGCTTTGGTTGGTTGAACACGGGTCGGGCTGCAGAGTTTTGGACCAATTGCAGAGGTCTGATCGTTGAATTTGGGAGACCGGCAAGAAGAGCATTACAAGAGTCGGGCCGGGACTAATGGTCAAGACCCCAATAGTACCACCACAGAGCAGGTCTTACATTTACAAACTGGATTCCAAAAAAGTTGGGATACTAAACAAATTGTGAATAAAAACTGAATGTATGTAATGATCCTGTCATATCCATAATGTGTAGGTTAAAATTAGCAGTAAAAGGAATCAGGCGGGTCAAGCATTTACACTGAAGCCAGCAGTTTATGTTCAGTAAACAGCTACCTCATCCTACATTGTCTACAGTTACATTACATTTCATTTACATTTGGTCATTTAGCCTACGCTTATCCATTTATTTTTTGATGGTTGGGGTCAGAACACAGGGTTGGTCACAGCATCTCTGGAGAAATTAGGGTTAAGGGTCTTGCTCAAGGACCCACATCGGTCATTTCAGTGGCCCTGGGATTTGAACTCACAACGTTCATATTGAAAGCCCAACACCCTAACCAGTGAGCGACCATGCCCTGGGTATGTCTGGGTATGAAAGTATATTGTTTTGCCGTTCTGTGGGTATTTAAGGTGACATGAAATCATCTTTAATGATTACTGAAGATAACTAACACATGTCATTTTAGGTCTGATATGTTAAAGCAGTAAGGTACGAGAGGGTGTGTATTATTGTAAATAAATCATGGGAAAGAGGTGTTGTTAGGCATGATGCGAAGGGGAGTACAGGTATACCTCCTTCACCTCCCGTGAAACACGTTTTAAAATACAGTGCAGAATGTTCTTGAATGTTATAGGAGACAGTGCTGTACAGCAAAAAGTAAAATATTCACTTGCGTTTTCCTTCGGTCCTGATTCATATTGAGTGTGCGTGTGTGTGTGTGTGTGTGCGTGTGTATGAGATAGAGAGAGAGAGGAGAGAGAGAGAGAAAGGTGTGTGCACATAAATAGGAGTGTAGACGGGAAGTGTGTTTTATCTGTCTGTCAATTTTTTCAGCTACCTTACATTATTCATGAACGTTACACACAAGGATACATGCGCACACACACATACACACACACACACACACACACACACACACACACTGGAGATAAAACTAATAAGCGCTTTCTTACTGACATCTTACACACACAGATTTTCTACGTTACTATTGCTGTCAAAAACACACCGACACACACACACACACACAACTAATGAGTGTATTGGAGCCACACACTGCTGCTTCTGCTGCCTTCAGCAAGATCATTTGTCAGTCTTTCTCTTTCTTTTTTATCTGTTTAACATTTACTTTCCTTCTCCATTTATCTCTCTCTTTCTTTATGCATCCGAATTTTACTCTGTACTTTGTTTGTCTGACACACAGATAGTTTCTTTGTCAGTTGCTGCCTAATAGTGTTGTAATTGTGGTGTTTTGTGTTGAACAGTAATTAGTGATTACAAATGAACCACACTGCCCTCTGTCGGTAATTGATAGTGAGAAGCTTAAAAATGAATGAGGGCCAGATTTTACACGGAGGCCTTCAGTAATGATCTGTCTAAATTAATTCACCTGTCAATAATTATTTTATGACTGTATAAACATATTATTATTCAGAAATGCAGTATAAAAGCTGCTGCATTGCAGAAACACGAGCCACAAGCAGATAGCCTCGGCTAACAACTTTGTTGTAATAAATATGAAATATTGTGTTACAATCGTGTAGTCAAACATAAAAATAACCAGCAATACCCTCCTAAAATTGCAAAATTGTTTAGGAAAGTTGAAATAGTTCCATTAAGAAGTCCTTTTGGGTTAGCACGGTGGCTTAGTGGTTAGCACATTCGCCTCTCAGCGCTGGGGATTCCGGCTTCGAATCCCAATCGAGGGATCCTGTCTGCATGGGTTTCCTCCGGGTTCTCCGGTTTCCTCCCACATCCCAGAGACATGGATGCAAGGTAAATTGAGTGCTCTAAATTGCCCTGTATAGTGTGTGTATGAGTGTGTGGCTGTGTAAGTGTGTACCCAGCGATGGATTGGTGCCCTGTCCTGGGTGTATCTGCCCAGCGCCCGAGACGTTCTCCCCTGGATGGGCATGGGGAACCCCCCAGCGACCCTCATAAAGGAATAAGCGTAAGATAATGAATGAAAGAAGTCCTTTTGTGGTGGCATGGTGGCTTAGTGGTTAGCACGTTCGCCTCTCAGCGCTAGGGATTCCCGGTTTAAATCCCAATCTTGGTAGAGTTTCTACGTTCTCATGTTGTCCGCGTGGAAAAGCTGTGTGTGTGTGTAAGATGTCAGTTAGAAGAGCGCTTATTAGTTTTATCGCCTGTGTGTGTGTGTGTGCGTGTGTGTGTGTGTGTGTGTGCGCACACGTATGCTTGTGTGTAACGTTCATGAATAATGTAAGGTTGCTGAAAAAATTGACAGACAGATAAAACACACTTCCTGTCTACACTCCACTGTATGGAGTGTAGACGGAGTTAAAGTTAAAATACAAAACATTAGAAATTACATAAAGTTAATTAATTACTGCTGTTTTATTTAAATTGGTCTTTCATTAATTCCATCCATCCATCCATTATCTTCCGCTTATTCATCTATAGGGTCACAGTGGTGTTCCCCATGCCCATCTCAGGCGCTGGGCAGATACACCCAGGCCAGGGCGCCAATCTATCGCTGGCACATACTCATTCACACATCCACACACACAAACAGGGCAATTTAGAGCATTCAGTTTACCTGGAATCCATGTTCTTGGACTATGGAAGAAAACCCAGGCAGACATGGGGAGGACATGAAAACTCCACCCAGATCAGGATTTGAACCGGGAATCCCCAGAGTGTCGAACAAGCTAACCACTAAGCCACCGTGCCGCCCATTTCTTTTATTAATTGTGTGATGATTTTTTAGCATGTATAACGAATCATGTCCTTTATTCCAAAGTGAATGCTTCACTTGATGTGACAGTTGAGGTCATATAAATGTTAGATATGATTCAGAGCTCATCCTCTTCACAGAATAGTGTAATTATTCTAATAGTCTAATTAGTGGAAGAACTTCTGCTTCTTTGTGTAAAGAGCATTTCAGCTTTATCCCTCTAAATCCTGTTAAAGGATCCTGCTTGCAGATCTCTCTCTCCCCCTCTCCCTCACTGTATGTGTAACAGTATTAGTCCTGGTTGCTGTGTGAGGATTGTGATGGTGTTTATTTCCAGTGATTTCCATAGACACGAATCCTGTTTGTCCTGAAAGTAGATTTGCATGGAAGCTTATTTGCCACACAGTCAGCATTAGCATTATGGGTAATGGCATTCCAGCAGTCACCTTAGGAATATCAGAGCAGTCTTGATGATTACAGATTATAAAGTCATGATAAATGACACATATAAAATCGCTTCATTACAATGTATGAGCAAAGAAGTAAATTCTACGAATGCAGAAATACAGTCATGGCCAAATGTTTTAAGAATGAGACAAATATTAATTTTTACAAAGTCTACCGCTTCAGTTTTTATAATGGCAATTTGCATATACTCCAGAATTTTATAAAGAGTGATCAGCTTAACAGCAATTAATTGCAAAGTCAATATTTGCCTAGAAAATGAACTCTAAGTAAGAATGACACCACTGGACACTTTAAAAGGAGGCTGGTGCTTGGCATCATTGTTTCTCTTCTGTTAACCA
>JAOUQT010031034.1:0-11428 GCA_025769995.1 Xyliphius kryptos
AGAAACGTTATTAATTCTTGGATTAGTTTTATAAAAATCTTTGGAATTCTAATTAATGATGCTAATGAACCCTTGTAGGCACAAAACCATTACACCCAGGACAGGGTGCCAATCCATCGCTGGGTACGCACTCACTCACACACACATACACACACACATACACACACTATACAGGGCAATTTAGAGCATTCATTTTACCGTGAAGCCATGTTTTTGGAATATAGGAGGAAACCGGAGAACCTGGAGAAAACCCACGCGGACACAGGGAGGACATGGAAACTCCACCCAGATTGGGATTCGAACGTATTCATTTCAGATTTTTAATCGCCCCAAACCTCACTCTATAATAAATATCCATCCTTTATCCTCCGCTTATTCCTCTACGAGGGTCATGGTGGGGGTTCCCAATGCCCATCCAGGGGAGAACGTCCCGGGCGCTGGGTAGATACTCCCGGGACAGGGCGCCAATCCATCGCTGGGCACACACACACACTCACTATACAGGGCAATTTAGAGCATTCAACCCGGAGAACCCGGAGAAAACCCACGCGGACACGGGGAGGACATGGAAACTCCACACATATCGGGATCACCAAGATCAAAGCCATCACACATTCAAAAACAATTGCCTTCAACCATCACCTTTTTTTTTTACACTCTCCCCCGTAGCGCAGCACGCTAGTTCCGCTTGTTATTAATAAAGAAGTACCGAAGTGTGAGGGAAACGACTGCTAAAGGTCTTTAGAGAACCTGCTAAAAGAACAAAAGCTCCGCCACAGATTTGGCTCCAGACGCAACAATCTTTTTATAAGTTTGGCACGGCGTCCTGGTGCTGTGTGCACAGTGGAACCTGGCACTGAGTGTGAAGACAAAGTTCTGATGGATAGTTGTAGACGGCAGGCGCAGTTCAAACCCAGTATCTGGCATCATGCCCGCTCTCCTTCCGCTAGAGATGAATAAGACCCGCCTGTGTGAGGTGTGTGTGTGTGTGAGTGTGTGTGTGATTATGAGAGTACAGCCAACAGGACTCCTTGCAGGAAGGTGTTGCCACAGCCTCACTGCTCCACGACTAAAAATAGACCTGGATGAGATGCTGCTGTGCTGTTGCTCCTCAGCATCCAGTTCCAGTCCCTCCCTCTCCATACACTTTCAAAGTCAGCCAGTATAATAATCACCTTCTCTCTCTACCCTCACTCCGTTTGCCTCCAGTTCTGCGGTAAACAGGAGGAGCGGGAGAAGCAGGAGGACCTGGAGGCAGAGATAAGTCTGCATGGTTGATGAGCAGCGTTAACAGCGCTGGCATCTGCAGTCGCTTCAGTACAGCCAACCCAACTTTAATTAGAGCCAATCTCGCTGCAGGGGTCACCCCTAATGATGCCCCGCCGATACCCAAGAACCTTTGCTTTATATACGCACAGTTCAATGCGTCCGGACACGGTCATCAGTCACGGCGGCGGTACAGAAACGACGGAGGACTTTAGAACAGAACCACGTCAGAGTCGTAGATCAACAAGACGGTGCAGTTTGTCTTTAACTCTCTCTCTCTCTCTCGACCTCATTATCGTCCACGTAAACGTCTACTAGGGTCGCGGGGAGGTCCCCCATGACCATCCAAAGGAGAACATTTTGGGGGCCAATCTATGCCTTTGTATACACTTACTCACAAGGACTATATAGGGGCAATTTAAGGCAGTCAATTCACCTTGAATCCAAGTTTTTGGACTGTGGGAGGAAACCCAGCACTGAGAAAATGTGGTTGCCACCGTGGTTACCACTACTTTTCATTCATTCATTCTCTTAATCCTCCCCATGCCCATCCAGGGGAGAACGTCTGAGGCGCTGGGCAGATGCACCCAGGACTACATTCATCATCTTCCATTTAATGTGTATTAGGGCCGCGGGGGGAGGGTTTCATGGCCATTCGGGGGAGGTTGGGCAGATACATCCAGAACAGCGTGCCAATCTATCGCTAGGCGCACACACGCAAACTATATGGGGGCAATTTAGAGCAGTCAATTTACCTTGAATCCATGTTTTTGGACTGTGGGAGGAAAACGGAAAGCCCGCACAGACACGGGGAGGATATGGGGACTCCACCCAGATCTCCAGCACTGAGAACGAGAATGTCTGCGGCGCTGGGCAGATGCACCCAGGACTTCATACATCATCTTCCATTTAATGTGTATTAGGGCCGCGGGGGGAGGGTTCCATTCCCATTCGGGGGAGATTGGGCAGATACACCCAGAACAGAGTGCCAATCTATCGTTAGGCACACACACACACTATATGGGGGCAATTTAGAGCAGTCAATTTACCTTCATGTTTTTGGACTGTGGGAGGAAACCGGAGGACCCCCACAGACACGGGGAGGACATGGTCGCCCCAGTCTATTAACAAGGCGCAGGTACAACTAATTCCTGCATTAGTTTTAAATAACATCATTTTACCTTGTTAATATTTTCTAGGATAAAAATCATATGGGGCCCCATTTCCGCAATCTTTAGTGAGCCATCCACCACATAGCTGGATTGAGGGCGTGTCGATGTGTCATCGTAACAACGTGAAAATTACGCAAAAAAAGCCGGTTTTCACTCGAAACTCAGGGACTCCGGTGTATGCCGTCACTGTACGCCGATGTTGTGCAGCTGGAAGGCCGCAGATGTGCTCTACAGGCCACCACTAGTACCACTGCCTCTACAACAGTGACCCCTACTGGTGGTTGATTATCAAAAAGCAGATTAATACAAGATGTAGAAATCTGCCACTGGTTGTAAAAGCAGTGAGCAGCTTTGGAGAAATTGCGGGAGGTGTTTACATTGGAGGGTTAGAAGAGTGAAAGTGTGAATACTGCTCTGGTGTGTCACGGCTAAGAAAATACTACAACTATGTAGAAAGTTCTAAAGTGATCCGGTCCTTCTAAAAAGACCCTGAGATCCCAAAGAGCCACGTCACCGAACACCACACAGCCCATACCCGGGGGGCTCCGGAAGACCCTCCGCACGTCCAACAAACTTAAGTATAAAGAAGAAAAAAATCAGGTCTTCAGAAGAGATTCTTAAAACCAGGAAGACAGGAAGTAGAACATAAATTATACAGTCTCTGGCTGGCAGGGTTCGACGGAACGGAAACTCAACAGAGGATGTTTGGACTTGGCAAAGGGGTCGAGATGTGAGAAGAACCATTCTTTAACTGATGGGGGGGGGGGGGGGTGTAGAGTTAAGATTGAGAAAAAGTAAAGATAGCGAGGGAAAGGATTTGGATAAAGAAAAAAGAGGCCGAGTTTTACAGACAGAAATGTTACATCTCACCGTTTCACCGGGAACACAATCAGAACGGTTTCCTGTTTGGACATTATCTTCTGCTTAATTTTCTATGAGGGTCATAGGGGGTTCCCATCCAGAGGAAAACGACCCGGGCGCTGGGCGGACACAACCAGGACAGGGCGCCAACCTATCACTGGGTACACTCACCCCCCCACACACACACTATAGGGGCAATTTAGAGCAGTCAATTTAGCTTCAATCCATGTTTTTGGACTGCAGACACAGGGAGGACATGAAAACTCTGCCCAGTTTAGGATTCAAACTGGGAACTCCCAGTGCTGAGGGTGAACATGCTTACCACTAATCCACCGTGTTGCCACGGTGATAATCAGGTTTACAGAATGATGCCATGAGAGGGCGTGGCATTACTGTGAATAAATCATAAGAATGAGGCGTTTGGCACGAAGCGTACAGCTCGCGGTTGCACCTCTTTCCCGTGATTTATTCACAATGACATACAACCTCGATTGTCTTACAGCTTTTTATTAAACACTTACTAAACGTATTTATAACTATGGCTCCACAGTATCTGAGTGACACGCAAACTCCGCTCTCAAGGTGCTGGTTTACTTTTAGCTCCTAGAATGAATAAAAGTTCCTGCTGGTGGAACAGCGTTCTCCCACCAGACTCCTCAACTCTGGAATAGCCTTCCAGTTACTGTCCGTGGTTCTGAATCACTATCAATTTTTAAAAGTAGATTAAAAACACATCTGTTTACATTTGCGTTCGATTACTTAAGATCTGGACTTAGAACCCATAACTTACAACACTCAGAACCTACGGCTAAAAAGTTCATTTTATATATCGTCCCAAACCTGTTAGAGAATCTACCAAGTTAGAACATCTGCAAATAATTAGGTTTGATAAAAAGAACTTTTCATTAATTAAAAACCCCATTATTAACAGAATTAGAGATACATTCCAGATAAAGCTGTGTTTAGATTTAGTTATAAATATGTTTATTGGTTTAGGAAGCGACTCCTGCTTAGAGTCAGTGACAAACAAGTCCAAATAAAGTCTTATCTTAAATGAAACAGTGTGTGGAGGAGTGACCGACTCAGGACTGTGAGACGGGTCTCAGACCGAAATGAGAGCGAGACCCAATGAGTCGAGAAATGAAGGGAGGAAAAGATGGGAACGGTGGGTTCTAAAACAGACAAACAGGAGGTTGAGACCGTAAACACGGCCACCCTGTCAGCACGACTCGCTCCCTTATTTGGGTCGGTTTACTGCAAAGAGCTCACGGGTGACGCGTAGCACCTGAACGGCCGAAACGCAGGGCAAAAAAGCGGGAAAAAAGCCCATCGTAAGCAAAAACATTTTATGGTCCGTTTATGACACACCCTGCTATCGGTTTCCTACTTCGGCGCTCTATTTACGGTTACAATCCTGGGTTTATTTGACACCCAATAATTTTAACCATTCATTCAATCATTATCTTTTGCTCACTCTAGGAGGGTCGTGGTGGGGTTCCCCATGTCCATCAAGGGGAGAAAGTCTCGGGCGCTGGGCACATACAGCCAGGACAGGGCGCCAATCCATCACTGGGCACACACTCACTCACACACTATACAGGGCAATTTAGAGCATTCAATTTACCTTCATGTTTTTGGGATGTGGGAGGAAACAGGAGAACGGGGAGGACATGGAAACTCCACCGAGATTGTGATTTGAACCAGGAATCCCCAGCGCTGAAAGGCGAACGTGCTAACCACTAAGCCACCATATAACATTCATTCAGTCATTATCTTCCGCTTCATCCTCTACTAGGAGAACCCGGAGGAAACCCACGCAGACACGGGGAGGACATGTAAACTCCACCAAGATCGGGATTCGAACCGGGAATCCCCAGCTCTGAGTGGAGAACGTGCCAACCACAAAGCCACCGTGCCGACAGAGAACGTCATGACTGAATAAATGAAGTTGTCATGAGTTACACAATTGGCAGCACTGGGGACTCCTGGTGCCCTCCCACAGTCCAAAAACATGGATTCAAGGTGAATCGGCTGCTCTACATTGTCCCTTTAGTCTGTGTGTCTCAAGCCTGAGAAAGGTTGAGGGTTGCCAGGAAGGGCATACGGCGTAAAACACTTGGCCAAGTCTAATATGCGAGCTAATCGCTGTGGCGCCCCCTGGATGATGAAGTGTAAAACGCTGAAAGAAGAATGAAGCTACCGCTAAAATCCATCCATCCATCATCTTCCAATTATTCCTTTATGAGGGGCGTGGTGGGTTCCCCATGTCCATCCAGGGGAGAACGTCTCGGGCGCTGGGCAGATACACCCAGGACAGGGTGCCAATCCATCGCTGGACACACACAGGAACACACACTAAACTGGGCGATTTAGAGCATCGTTTTTGGACTGTGGAAGGAAACCGAAAAACCCGGCGAAAACCCACGCAGACACGGGGAGGACATGGAAACTCAACCCAGAGCTAACCACAAGGCCACCGTGCCACCCCCAGCATGATGGGTTAAATAAAATCTCATTTCCTAGAACAGGGTGGCACGTTCGCCTCTCAGCGCTGGGGGTTCCCGGTTCGAATCCCGATCTGAGTGGAGTTTCCATGTCCTCCCTATGTCCCCGTGGGTTTATATAGTGCATCCACGGCGCCACTGCAATACCGTATTCCAAAGGTGAACGCTGCCACCGGAATGCTGTATTCCGAAGGTGAACGCCGCCACTGGAATGCCGTATTTCCAAAGGTAAATGCCACCACGGAATACCGTATTATCAAAGGAAAACACTGCCACCGGAATACTGTATTTCCGAAGGTAAACGCCGCCACCGGAATACCGTATTTCCAAAGGTAAAGGCCGCCACGGAATACCGTATTCGGAAGGTAAATGCTGCCACCGGAATGCCATATTCCAAAGGTAAACGCCGCCACCGGAATGCCGTATTCCCAAGGTAAATGCCACCACCGGAATGCCGTATTCCCAAGGTAAACGCCGCCACCGGAATGCCGCATTCAGAAGGTAAACGCTGGCACCAGAATGCCGTATTCCAAAGGTTAACACCGCCACCGGAATGCCGTATTCCGAAGGTAAACACCTTATTCCGCTATCGAGATGACACACACCAAGCGCTTTTAATTATAGATACCCCCTCTAGTGGACAGCTCAGGATAGCACAGTGTGGGCCACGTACGCACCAGACCAGGGAACCGGCGCCACACATCAGTCTAATGTCACTCAAATGTAGGTAACAACGGCACATCTTTACCACATGTGAACCAGATGTGTTTGTACATTTCCCAGCATACGTCACGACTACTTATAATATAAAATAATGGCCCACGTGTTCTCAGAGTTGAATGCAGACCTCGGGTTCATTTCATGATGTCATGATTTTAAAGGTTTTACTTGTCCGTTTTTTCTTTGCACACCGCCTCCATCTGCAAGCGCTTAGTGTGTCCAATTAATCCCACTTCAAAGTTTACCATTCAGTTTTAAAATCCAATCTCTACAGATGTTTTGACCACGAGAACCGCCGTCTGGCCAATAAACGACCGCTCTAATCTGCCTTTAAGCTTCTGATTTATACAGATGTGTGTTTTGGTGTCCTTCTGTATCTCGGACCCGCTGCTTTCCTAACATCAAACAAACCTGAGACTCCAAGCCGCTTCTTAATCTCAGCGTTTAAGCTTTTAATTAAAAGTGGAACAGTTTGTGCCAAACAGACGAGTCCCGGCCGTGTGAAATCTCACCAAATCCCCAGTCGCCTGTAGGTGGAATACGGTATTCCAGTGGCGTTTACTGCAGAATAAGGTATTCCGGTGGTGCCGTTTACCTTTGGAACAGGTATTCCGGTGGAGCCGTTTACCTTTGGAACACGGAATTCCGGTGGAGCCGTTTAACTTTGGAACACGGAATTCCGGTGGAGCCGTTTAACTTTGGAACACGGAATTCCGGTGGCGCCGTTTACCTTTGGAACATGGAATTCCAGTGGAGCCCTTTACCTTTTGAACACGGAATTCCGGTGGAGCTCTTTACCTTTGGAACACGGAATTCCGGTGGAGCCGTTTACCTTAGGAAACAAGGTATTCCGGTGGAGCCGTTTACCTTTGGAACACAGTATTTCAGTGCCGCCGTTTATCTTTGGAACACGGTATTCCGGTGTAGCTGTTTACCTTTTGGAATACAGTATTCCGGTGGCGCCGTTTACCTTTTGAAATACGGTATTCCCGTGGCGACGTTTACCTTTGGAACACGATATTCCGGTGGCGACGTTTACTGTGGAATACGGTAATTTGGTGGCATTTACTGTGGAATACGGTATTCCGGCGACGTTTAGTGTGGAATACGGTGGCGTTTACTGTGGAATACAGTATTCCGGTGGGGTTTACAGTGGGATACAGTAGATTTTAGACTGTCACTGAATCCTAACCATGAAGCTGAGCAGATAGTGAGCAGCAGACAAAGAGCCCACAGTCTGTTACTGCAGACACTGTTTCCTGGAATGTGACCCACTGCTGTCCCAGAGACTTGTTCCATTTTGTCACACATGTTCCTAAAGTTTTTTTTTCAGTCAGTGAGCAGATGAGTGGGTTCTGCTGACAGCGCTGCATATAAAACAGTAAAACCACGGTGTAGGATTAAGTTTCCATGCTGCATTAACAGTGATGGATAATTTATAATGCTCTTATGATGCTGGGGTACATTATCAGAAACATAGATACGACAAAAGGACCGCGTCCGTCCATTAATAAGCGTTTTGTCGTCTGCCAGATATTTTCTGGTTTTTCGGCAGACGGTTCCTTCAGTATGAAGTGGAAACTCCACAGCACAATGGTTCTGTAGTCTGATTATTGTGCACTTTAAGATCCAAACTAACTTCAGTTCTGTTATTATGTCTAGTAAATTGATTTGAGGGGCACAAATAATAATATGAAAAAAATATATATATATATATCACCCCATGCCCATCCTGGGGAAAACGTCTCGGGCGCTGGGCAGATACACCCAGGACAGGGCGCCAATCTATCGCTGGGCACACACTTACACACACACTATAGGGGCAATTTAGAGCATTGAATTTACCTTGAATCCATGTTTTTGGAATGTGGGGAAAAAAACGGAGAACCCGGAGCAAACCCACATAGACACGGGGAGGACATGGAAAGTCCACCGAGATTGGGATTCGAAAGGCGATCATTAGAGGCGAACATGCTAACCACTAACCATGCTAACCCCATGCCCATCTAGGGAAAAACGTCACAGGCGCTGGGCAGATACACCCAGGACACGGTGCCAACCCATTACTGGTCACACACTCACACAAACACACACTATAGGGGCAATTTAGAGCATTGAATTTACCTTGAATCCATTTTTTTGGAATGTGGGAGGAAACCGGAGAACTCAGAGCACGGACACGGGGAGGATATGGAAACCACCGAGATTGGGATTCGAAAGGCGAACATGAGAGGCGAACATGCCAACCACTGAGCCACCGTGCCTCCCTCTTTTATTCATAGTATTAATAAATAAATTTCAATAGCACATGGTGTTTTTAATGAATAAAAACCAGACGTTTAAGTGATCCGTATCATCTGTGTGTTGTTGCAGCTCTCATTCCTCCTGAAGTTTGTTATTTTATGTTGGTCTGCTGTTTTTCTCTTGTGGTTCCAGATCGAGCCGCTGATCCAGAAAGGTCATGAGAATCTGGTTCACCACATCCTGCTGTACCAGTGTGATAGCTCGTTAAATAGCAGTGAGCTGGAAACGGGCCACGAGTGCTACCACCCCAACATGCCCGATTCCTTCTTCACCTGCGAAACCGTCATCTTTGCCTGGGCCATCGGCGGTGAGGTACAGACCCGGTCAACACACCATCCCATAGTAATGATTACACTGCTTCAGTTAAAGCTCACCACATCTGTTTCAGTCTTCATGAACAGCCTCTTGGAAACAAAATACGAAAATTGGAGAGAGAGGGGAGGTTCTTCCGGTGAACATTTTATGGATGGATGGTTCGTTCACTCTCTGGGTTTAGTCACCCCCTCCCTCCAATCTCAGCACACTGCCGTGGCTCGGTTTTAGACCAGATTTGACTTCTATCCATTTATTGTGTTCCTCTTATTCCTGTACTAGGGTGGTCATCCATAGGAGAACGTTTCAGGTGGTGGGCAGTTCCACCCAGGAAAGGGCGCTAATCTATGACTGTGTACACACTCACTCACTCACACAGACACTATACGGGGCAATTTAGAGCAGCCAATTTACCTTGATTCCATGTTTTTGGACTGAAAAACCTGGAGGACACGAACATGGACATGGGGAGAACATGGAAACCCAGTGCTGAGAGGCAGACCACCACCATGCTATCCATCCATTATCTTCTGCTTATTCCTCTACTAGGGTCGTGGTGGATTCCTCATGCCCATCCAGTGGAGAACATCTTGGGCAGTGGGCACCCAGAGCAGGGCGGCAATCCATCCACACACTATACGGGACAATTTAGAGCATTCAGTATACCTTGATTAGATGTTTTTGGACTGGAGAACCTGGAGGACACGAACATGGACTTGGCAGAACATGGAACATGGGGAGAACATGGAAACACAGATCGGGATTCGAACCTGGAACCCCAAGCGCTAAGAGGCAGACATGTTTACTACTACTCTACTGTGATATTCATCTTCCACTTATTCTTCTACTAGGGTCGCGGCTGGGTTCCCCAATGCCCATCCAAGGGAGAACATCTCGGGCGCTGGGCAGACACACCCAGGACAAGAAGCCAATCCATCACTGGGCACACAGACACACACAAACACACACTATAGGGGCAATTTAGAGCATTCAGTTTTCCTTGAATCCATGTTTTTGGACTGGAGAACCTGTAGGACATGGAAACCCAGATCAGGATTCAAACCTGGAACCCTAGCACTGAGAGGCAGACATGTTTACTAATACACCAATGTGATATCCATCCATCCATTACCTTTGGCTTATTTCTGTACTAGGGTTGCGTTTGGGTTCCCTATGGCCATCCAGGGGAGAACATCTCGGGCGGTAGGCACCCAGAACATGGTGCCAATCCATCGCTGGGCGCACACTCACTCACACAAACAATTTACAGCATTTGATTTACATGGAATCCATGTTTTTGGATGGGAGAACCTGGAGGACACTCACATGGACATGGGGAGGACATGGAGCAGACATGTTTACTACTACACCACTGTGCTATAATGTTTTAATGGTTAAAGGAAATGCACAGCGTCTGTTAGCAGCAAAGCGTGGACCCCCAACAGCTAGAGTGGACGTGAGCTCCAACTAGTGTCCTAAGGAATACGACGCACAACCTTGTAGCACTTTTTCCTGCTCTGTTAATTAACTGCTTATAAACATGGGATGGATTTAGTTGAACCTGTAGACATCTTTCTTCTCCAGGGCTTTTCTTATCCTCCACATGTGGGAATGTCTATAGGAACAGCCGCTGATCCGGTCTACGTCCTGATGGAGGTGCACTACGACAATCCTGCTTTACAAACAGGTCCGTTAATTGAATTAGCATTTGATGAGGTCACAATGTCTATGAGCTCTATAAACAGAGAATCATGGGTCAGATGCTGACATGCTTCTACTCCATCAGGACTGGTGGACAGTTCCGGTCTACGTCTATTCTACACTCCCAAGCTACGAACCTTTGATGCAGGGGTCCTGGAGACGGGCGTGTGGGTGAGTCTTTACCACATGCTGCCCCCTGGCATGCAGGACTACATCACCGAGGGCCACTGTACACAAGAGTGTCTCCAGGAGGTATCAGATACTCACCCTCTATGGTTTAAGTGCAGATCTCATAGACAAGAGTCTTTTTAATTGCGTTTTGGACGTAATGACTCATTAATCCTATACCTTAAATATTAAAAATCTGTTTTTTGCTCTCATTCGGACTCCCACAGTCGCTGAACAGCGAGATGCCCGGTGGTGTTCAGGTGTTTGCCGTTCTTCTCCATGCGCACCTCGCCGGCAAAGCCATCAGGACCAGACATCTGCGTCAACAGGTTGAATTGCCTCCTCTTGCCTCGGATGACCATTTCGACTTTAACTTTCAAGAATTCCAGCCACTGAGCCAAGAGCGACACCTACTGCCGG
>JAOUQT010031045.1:0-11427 GCA_025769995.1 Xyliphius kryptos
TCGAACCGGGAATCCCCAGCGCTGAGAGGCGAATGTGCTAACCACTAAGCCACGAACCGCCCGTGAAGTAGCTCATATTTCTCATTAAAAAAATGGAAAATGAAACATTTAAAAGATTATTGTAGAAATACGATTGTCCTCACATATTTGTCTGACATGATATCTAAACTCTTACCTTGAACCCTATCCATATTTACATTGGAGTATACTCTTTGTCACATGCAAACTGTTGCTTAATATTTGTTTGACTGTCAGTTTTGTAACTTTTTTTGTAACAAAATTTTTTTATTTCCGTTCTAAAGGTTTATCATGGTGGACGGTGTTGTGTCTTGTCACTGGTTCCATAATTGGGGTTAGTCTGGGACTACTGAGCTGCATTTATGTGGCAACACTTCATGAAAACGACCTCTGGTTTTCCAATATAAAGGTGAGCTCTGACTGCTGGGGTTTCTTTAACATTCTTTTTTTTTTGCCCTATTGATTTAATGGTTAATAATCAAATGATAATCCAGATGGTGCGGCGCGGTGGGGTAAAGGTTAGGGTTTTAATCCTGATCTGGGTGGGTTTTCTGTGTTCTCCCTATGTTCGAAGGCCTTTCTCTGGGTTTGCTGGTTTCCTCCCACAGTCCAAAAACATGGCTTCAAGGTAAAGTGGCTGCTCGAAATTTGTCCCTATATAGTGTATGTCTGTGAGTGAATTAGTGCCCAGCCATGGCTTGGTGGCCTGTTCTAGTCGTATCTGCCCAGTGACTAAAACATTATCCAATAAATGGGCATGGAAAACCCCCACCACGACTTTGGAAGAGGATTGAGTGAAAGTTAATGAGCTGAGATGAGATAATCCAACTGCTTTGAACAAACATTGGCGATAAAATGGGTTTTACTGAAGAACTAAATGACTTTAAACCAAGAATACCATGGTGTGCTGGCTTTTTAACATTTTAAGGTTTATACTTTGCTATAGCTGGCTTACGTTATTCCATAGTATAGTAGACATGCCTACAACCAGAAACAGATGTCCATTGGATAGACAAAAAAACTAATAGAATGGAATCAAAATGCAAAAGCCTGCAAATTATGAAAATCTGCAAACTGCTTTTGAAACAACATAAAGTGCCCTGCAAAAGTATTCAGCTCTTTTCAACCTTTTGCCACATTTCAGGCTTCAAACATAAAGATATGAAATTGTTTTTTTTGTGATGAATTAACAAGTGGGACACAATCGTGAAGTGGAACGAAATTTATTGGATATTTAATTTTTTTTTTTAGAAATCAAAATCTGAAAAGTGTGGCGTGCGTTATTATTCGGCCGCTTTACTTTCAGTGTAGCAAACTTACTCCAGAAGTTCAGTGAGGATCTCTGAGTGATCCAATGTTGACCTAAATGACTGATGATGAGTATAATCCACCTGTGTGTAATCAAGACTATTATATAGTCTGTGATAGTTCTGTTTAAAGTGCAGATAGCATCATAAAGACCAAGGAACAAACCTGACAGGTCCGAGATACTGTTGTGGAGAAGTTTAAAACTGGATTTGGATACAAAAAGATTTCCCAAGCTTTAAACATCTCAAGGAGCATTGTGCAAGCGATCATATTGAAATGGAAGGAGTATCAAACCACTGCAAATCCCACCACTGCAAAGACCCGGCCGTCCCTCTAAACTTTCAGCTCAAACAAGGAGAAGACTCATCAGAGATGCAGCCAAGAGGCCCATGATCCCTCTGGATGAACTGCAGAGATCTACAGCTGAGATGGGAGACTCTGTCAATAGGACAACAATCAGTCGTACACTGCACAACTCTGGCCTTTATGGAAGAATGGCAAGAAGAAAGCCATTTCTCAAAGATATCCAAAAAAAAGTCTCGTTTAAAGTTTTCCACAAGCCACCTGGAAACACACCAAACAAGTGAAAGAAGGTGCTCTAGTCAGATGAAAACAAAATCAAACTTTTTGGCTACAAAGCAAAACGTTATGTTTGGCATAAAAGCAACACACCATCCACACTGTCAAACATGGTGGTAGGCATCATGGTTTGGGCCTGCAGTTCTTCAGCAGGGACAGGGTAGATGGTTAAAATTGATGGGAAAATGGATGGAGCCAAATACTGGACCATTCTAGAAGAAAACCTGTTGGATTTAAAATATCCAATAAATTTTGTTCCACTTCACAGTTGTGTGCCATTTGTTGTTGATTCTTTACAAAAAAATACATTTCATATCTTTATGTTTAAAGCATTAAATGTGGCAACAGGTGAAAAGTTCAAGCGGACTGAATACTTTTGCAAGGCACTGTAAGTAAAATGACTACTGTCAAAGGTTTTGGATCAGTTTACTTCCTCCACAAAATCTTCGCTATCCATAAAGTTAAAAGTCAGTTGCACACATTTTTTTCTGGACACTAGGTGAACATGAACAGAATTGTCGTGTTAACCTGCAGTGTGCCCCAACCATGACTCCATCCAACACGTATGGAATTAATTACCATGCACACTATGAAACCCAATATTAGTGCTCACCTTTCCAATACTTCTGATACTAAATTAAAGCCCTGTGTTCGCTGGTATCCCTCACAGGAAGACTAAAGGATTTTATAACCTCAAATTGCAGTCCGGCATCTGAGGTTTTGCCACAAAGTCTTAGTATATATTTTTTCAGCCTTCGTAAAGGTTTTTAAGGATATTTTTATTACAGAAGCTTAAACGCATTTCAGCTTTAGTGCATTGAGTTAACTTACTAGGTTTGTAGTTTTGGGGCACCGATTTCTGCCATTGCTTAGCATGCAGCATTGATGTGTATAGATTACTTGCTATGAAGATTTCATGCTGGTTTATTTTATTGATACTTTTGTTACCGCTCAACATTTTAATTTTACATTCTTAGTTCATATCATAGATTTTCAAATAATTTTGTCTGGTTAGGTATTTTTGCCAACTTCAAATGTGGAGTATTGTTAGAATGTTTAAGGGATGATTGGTCTGATATATTTTCTATACTGATTTTACACTGCTCAAAAAATAAAAGGAACACTCAAATAACACATCCTAGATCTCAATGAATAAATTATTTTAGTTGAAAATCTTTATTAAGTAGATAGTGGAATGTGTTGAGAACCATATAATATAAAAATAATCAAAATGTAAATCAAAATTATTATATATTTGTATTTACGTATACATTTGGTTATTTAGCAGACGCTTTTATCCAAAGCGACTTACAATTATCCCAACTGGGTTGGGATCAGAACACAAGGACTTGCTCAAAGACCCACATTGGTTACTATGGTGGGCCTGGAGTTTGAACCCACAACCTAGTGATTGATAGTCCAATGGCATAACAACTGAGCTACAACTCCCACATGGAGATCTAGATTTGGAATTTTGGAATACTTAAAATCAAAGTGGAAAATCAAATGACAGGCTGATTCAACTTCAGTGGAAATTCCTTAAGACATGTTCAAATTATGCTCAGTAGAGTGTGTGTCCTCCATGTGCCTGTATGACCTCCCTACAAACGCCTGGGCATGCTCCTGATGAGGTAGAGGATGTTCTCTCCTACAGCCCCCTCCATGTCTCCTGCTGTACTGTGCTGTCTCCTGGTATCTGCTCCATGCTCTGGACACTGTGCTGACAGACACAGCAAACGTTCTTGCCACAGCTGGCATTGATGTGCCATCCTGAATAAGTTGCACTACCTGAGCGACTTCTGTGGGTTGCAACCAGTGTTGCTTCCTAACTGGACAGGTTGATTTTACAGAAGTGTGGTTGACTTGGTGTTACAAGCTACATTATGTTGTTTAAGTGTTGCCTTTATGTTTTTGAGCAGTGTATGTTTGTGTTGCCTTAAAGACTTTACCACAGAGATAAGCATAATAAAGTCAATTACAAGCTTGACATGTTAAGAAACACAGATGTGAAATGTAAACCATTTGAGCAGTGACAGTAAGGAGATGTGTTATGGACTATATTCTAATTGGTTTTATATATATAATTCTAACTTATAAATATGAAGGCAATACTTTGGAAATGTTCTGGTATCTGATAAAAAAATTATGCATATATACAGTATCATTCCAAAGTTTATACACACTTCTTTTCTGCTTCACTTACTGTCCATGTATCAGTTCCACTTAAGTGTAAAGATGAACTTTTTAGTTCTACAATTCCAGACTGTAGTCCATCTGTTTGTGGACTACAGTACTTACTGTTAGTCTCCTTTACCCTGTTCTAATGGTCAGGACCCCAATAGTACCACCACAGAACAGGTATTGTTTGGTTGAAGCATTATTTCTATCCCAGCAGTATCACAGAGGTGTTTAAATTAAATTACATCTACACTAAACCCCCTCACTGCAAAAGTGTCACTGCAGAACTGACAATAAACAATCCACCACCCAAATTATACCTGTTCTATGATGGTTCTGACCAACAGAGGACAGAGAGCCAACAGAGGACTGACAAAAAAAGTCCATCTATATGGTAAGTGAAGAAAATAGACAATGGGGGCTAAAAGGAGGCGTGTCTAAACTTTTGACTGGTACTGTGTGTATGTATTTAAAAAAAGAGATTGGAAACTTAACAAAATATGTAGAGAAACAGATAAACCATAGTCTGTAATATGTTGTACTACACATTAAAACCAGATTTGATAATAATCAGGAAAATAATACTACAGTGAACCCGATTCTTCTTTAACAACTGACTTTTGTTGTTCTCTTTGGATAAGTCACTTTGAATAAAAAGGTTTACTAAATGTAAATGGGAAATCTAAAGGAATCATAACTTTGCAGACAAACATAACAGACAATTTGTAGGCTCGCTGATACAAATGACTTTACAAGATTACAAGTGACAAACAGTGAAATAGCTTAAAATCGTACTACAATATAAAGCTTTAGTATAAACAGTAAAATGCACATTACAGTTTTATAAACATGTGTTTTTATTTTTTTTACAGGGATCATAGTGGAGGAAATCGAGCTTTAAGAAGGCTATTCAGCTCATGTAGAGTTTATGGAAATGCTTTGGATAATATTCCTGGCCTGACACAGTAAGTGTATTTCATTTTACTAAATCATACACTTATTAGGTCAATGGTTCTGTAAAAGGTTCTGTAAGCACTTGCACAAAATTATTTAAATTACGTCATTCTCTTTTACCCATTTAAGAAGTAGTCATGCTACTATATGGTAGTAAACAGGTTTTTTGTTCTGAAAATCACATAGAATTATTACATTTACATTTGGTTATTTAGCAGACGCTTTTATCCAAAGCGACTTATAAGTATCCCAGCTTGATGGTTGGGATCAGAACACAGGGTTGATAAGCACCCTGGAGCAATGAGGGTTAAGGGCCTTGCTCAAGGACCCATTCATTAAAATGAATAAACAAACATTTTGTGCTTTATTTTGATAAAATAATTCTTTTTTTTTTAAATTGGCCCAAATTTTATTAATTACTTAAAAAAACAAAAACAAAAAAAACATTAATTAGTAATGGTTTTGGTTCATTTAGTAAAAAAAAAAAAAAAAGATTAGTTTCATCCTTATATAATCTTTTTTTATTTACACCCTCATCCTTGTGTCTGTTTTTTTCTAGCCCTCTAACAGACAAGGATACTATTGAAGTCGGGACGCGTCTGCACTTTAGGGCTTTCTTCACGCCTGGTCATACTGTAGGTCACATGGTTTATCTTCTGGATGGCCGAGTGTTTGGAGGTCCCAACAGTATCTTCTCTGGGGACCTGTTGTTCCTCTCTGGGTGTGGTACGTCTGCCAAATAGAGGCAACAACTAACTAAATACATCTGTCTTTGTTCTGAGTACTAACAAAAACTTGTTTAATGGATAATGTAGTTTTAATCTATCTTATGAAAATAAGATTGTAACATATTTTACAGATGGTCTGTTTATTTAGTTAGCATCTTTACCTGTAACCAAATCTAAAAATTTTGTGCACAGTAAAAATCATTATAATTAATAGATACGAACAAATCATTTTAATTAAATCAAAGGTCTTAGGTTGTAAAATGAGGCTTTCAGAACTTACATCACACAAAAAAATGTAATAATATGCATTTCTTAAAGTTTAAAGTGAACATTGATTGCTGAGTAACAGGATACCTGCTTGGTATCGCAAATCGGATCATTGTTTATTTTGATCTTTCTTTCGATTTCTGATACATGATTTAAAATGATTTTCCACTATATTCGCACAGTTCGTGCATTGCATTGAATCACTCCAACTGACTCGGTCTGTGATTTTGGTTTTTCAATTGACAATCATCTAAAATTTTCAGAACAGGTCACGAAAACTGCCCGTTCCTGCAGATTCATTCTGTATAACATCAGAAAAATCAGACCTTTCCTAACAGAACACGCTACTCAGCTGCTGGTCCAAGTCCTCATCCTATCCCAGCTCAACTATTGTAATGCTCGTCTTGCCGGTCTCCCAAATTTAACAATCAGACCTCTGCAATTGGCCCAAACCTCTGCAGCCCGACTCGTGTTTAACCAACCAAAGCGAACTCCTGTCACTCCATTACTCGTCTCTCTTCATTGGCTTCCTGTAGCTGCCCACATTCAGTACAAGGTACTGACTGGCCTACAGGACAGTCACTGGTTCTGCACAGGTTCACTTAACTTTTAGTCCATCTTTAATAAATACACTCCAACTCGTTCACTACGATCTAGTGACGAATGTCGCCTGGTGACTCCAACTCATAAGGTGCCAATTCTCACTCCATTTCATTCACCTCTGCTAAATGGTGGAACGACCTTCCTAACAACATTCGTAAGACTGAGTCACTTAACATTTTCAAGAAACTTATCAAAACCCATCTCTTCCACAGACATTTGCTATAAAAAAAAATAAAAAAAACGCCAGATCGAGTTATGCGCAGGGTTGATGGTGCTACAGTGTAGCTGGTTCTTCCTAATAATATTGACTTGTGTTGTTCTCTCATTTGTAAGTCACTTTGGATAAAAGCATCTGACTTAATGTAATGTCTAAATGAATATGAAACAATCAGAGATGTGCATTATCTCTATATAAAAGGCTAAGCCCTCACTTACTCACTCACTGACTCATCACTAATTCTCCCACTTCCTAAGTACCTACAAGGCTGAAATTTGGCATTGTGATTCCACCTCATGACCTTGTAAAAAAACTAAGCACTTATCACGTCCTAAGTTTGATGGTTTGTTTGATATCGCCATTGAATGCCAGGGGATATCGACTGCCAGGGTCTTCTCGAGTACCTACAAGGCTGAAACATGGTAGTATGTTCTTGGAAATGGGTTCTAGCTTTCCTACGTTCCATTGAAAGCAACTGCGTGGACACCATAGTTTCAACTCCCACTAGATTTTCAATAGCCACAAACCTCACCTCAAAAACGGGTTCTCGCTTTCCTAAATTAAATTTTGCATTCCCGATCGCCATCAAACGCAACAACTCGGATGATTGTGGTCTTCGCGACTACCTACAAAGCCGAAACTCCGTCATTCCTTATCTTGTCCTTGGAAAACCTACTGCTAAATTTGCGTGAGAAAGCAACCATGTGGTCACCATAGTCACGACTCACATTATATTCATTCCACAAATTCATTTCAGAATTATAATTGCCACAAACCTCACTCTATAATAATTCATTCATTAATGAGACCATGCAAACTCCACCCAGATAGGGATTTGAACCGGGAATCCCCAGCGCTGAGAGGTGAATTTGCTAACCACTAACCGTGCCGCCCATAATACATTCAGTTCAAGTATATAAATTACAAAGCAATCACTCATTACTGAACAATTCCTTTCAACTTTCACTTTATCAAGTTCTCTCCGTAGTGCAGCACAGGTATTCCGCTAGTTGTCAATGTCATGGCTGGATAAACGGCTCGACCAATCAGATTTCAGGACCAGAACTACCCATTTTATAAAAATAAGTAAAATAATTGCTGTGTCAGAAATTACCTACTGCCTACTACATAGTAGGCAAAAGCTGTGGCTGAGAATATGTAGTATGTTAAGTAGAAGGTAAAAATTTACTGAATATTAGGCAAATTCGGACACAAATTCTGACACAGATACAACTTACTTTTAAAGTGTGACATATAAGATTTTTTCCCCAGCTTTTTGTTTATAATCTCATTATACTAACAAAGGTCACAATACTTTGTCGCTTTATACAAGTCGGAAAAAAGCTGGCATTTAATTATGTCCCTATCATAGTTGCTATAGCTAACTATAGAATTATTGCTTTATAGGGCGAATGTTTGAAGGCACTGCTTTAACCATGTTGTCATCTCTGGACACTGTGGGTACACTCAGTGATGACACTCTGCTTTGGCCTGGTGAGATGTAAAATGAATAATTTTTGCTTTGAATAAAGCGTCTGCTAAATGTGTATTTAAGCTTGTGCATGTTTACACTGCTGCAGATTTTCCCCCTAGCTTGACATATGAGAACGAGAGAAGTAGTGTGGATATTGTTTTATTGTTTATTAATGTTTTTTAGGACATGAGTATGCTGAAGATAATCTTTTGTTTGCTGCTGAGGTGGAGCCCGGTAACGTGGCACGAGAACAAAAATTACAGTGGGTTCTGCAACAAAGAGGTCAACGGCTCTGCACGGTGAGAGGCTCACACAGGATTTACTTTGTCTTAGATGAAAATAATACTGACTGCTCAAAAAAATAAAGGGAACCCCTTAAAAAGTACAATGTAACTCCAAGTCAACCACACTCTCACCATAGAGGTAGCATGAGGCGGTGTCTACAACCCACAGACGTTGCTCAGGTAGTGCAGCTTATTCAGGATGGCATAATTAATGCGAGCTGTGCCAATAAGGTTTGTTGCGTCTGTCAGCACAGTGTCCAGAGCATGGAGCAGATTCCAGGAGACATGGAGTCTCATGAAGCAGAGAACATCTGCCACCTCATCAGGAGCATGCCTAGGCGTTGTATGGAGGTCATACAGGCACGTGGAGGCCACACACACTACTGAGTTTCATTTTAACTTGTCTTGAGGAATTTCCACTAAAGTTGGATCAGTCTGTCGTTTGATTTGAGTATGAGTCCAAATCCAGACCTCCATGGGATAATAATTTTGATTTATATTTTGATAAGTTTTATGTGATTTACTTCTCAATGCATTCCACTATCTACTAAATAAAGATCTCCAACTGAAATATTTAATTCATTAAGTTCTAGAATATGTTATTGTAGTGTTCTCTTTATTTTTTTGAGCAGTGTATATAATAGCTCATAAATAACAGTTGCCTGAGCCACAATAAACATATAATCCTTTATAGACACAACTACATCTCATAATTTCATTAACCCAACCACTTCCTTTATTGTCAGATGTTAAAAGCCTTTGCTAATTAAATCCAGTGTGAATGAAACTCGTGGCTGGACATGTGTGTTGATCCCAGGTGCACGTGTTTTCGGGTTTTGTGGGTCTGGTAATTTGTCGACGCTCCCTCTGACAGCGTCGCTCCATTTGAGTCGCTCTGGAAAGTTCTGTCCCCGGTCTGTGAGTGGACTCAGCTCTTTGTGAAACCAGAACGCAGAGCCGTTCAGCCGGTGAAGCAGAGCTGCTGCTGCAGGAGGAACCCAACAGAACCAAGCACAACTCAACAAAACCACGAGGAAATCAACGCTATCGTGTCCGTGAACAAAATAGCTGGTGCACCGACTGCCGGGCTTCACGTGCCACTCGGGACCTCGTGCGCAGACATGACTGCAGAGGAGCTCCACGACGTTCTGCCCGAGGGCGAGGACATCACCCCCAAACAGGACGGAGGGGTTCGAAAGGTGCGGCTACGGCTCCGTTCGCTACCACACGCCTCACAGGCCGGCGTGCACCGTTTCCCGCACACTAAGTCGATTCACACTCGATTCATAACTAAACGCGTCTGTACTTTAATAATTTTAATATCAAGCCTATAACGAAACACCAACAGGAGGCGCTATGGACGACTCACTGTTTAGTTCCTCAGCTTTAGAACCAGAATAATGTATCTTAGCTTTCTGCTTCCACACTTTTCGGATTCGGTTCCGAGTCGACACATTCACATTAGCCTGGTTTGTTATTTCCAGTAACGCGTTTTTACTTGGGGCTTAAAAAAATCTCAATGCATATCTTAATTTCCTGAATGTGAGAGATTTGAACGTAAAAACGCTTTGTGATGGAGGGTAAGGACGATAAGAGTCCGGAATCATGGAGTCGACTCATTGGATTCGGCTCGAGCTGAGGAGTTTTGCTATTCAACTGAAATAAGTTTATGACCTACAACGCGCTTTTACCTGGTCCTATCTAATGACATCACAACGCGGTTTACTCTCTGTCATTGGGACGTAGTGACGTCACTCAGAGTCTGACTTTACCAGATTGCCATGACAACGTGTACATGGTTTAGCAGGGTTTGAGTCTGGATTGTGTTTGAAGACCAGATTCGTATACATATATAGGCAATTATTCCAAATGATTTATGGAGTTCTAGGATATACATACTAAAACACTCCTATAATCCCGCATTAACAGCGGTTGCCATGACTATTATAATTTATCATAAACTGCGGTTGCCACGACTACCACAATCCCTCATGAACAGCGGTTGTAGGACAGGAAGTAGTAAAGTAATTTTTCGGCTGTTCTCTTTTTAGGGGGTCACCTCGGAGTAAAGTTCCACATGTTGGCCTCTGTGGGCTGAACCCGGGTTCGAGTTTAGAACCCTGATGTGATTTGTTCTTTGGTGTTTCCCATTCTGTTTTTTTCGTGTTCTGATGCCATGCTCTCACTCTGCCTACAGCTGGTGAAACGGGAGGGGACAGGTTCCGAGCTGCCAATGACTGGAGACAAGGTGTTTGTGCACTACGTAGGGACCCTCCTGGATGGGACTCAGTTTGACTCCAGTCGCGATCGGGGGGAGAAGTTCTCGTTTGAGTTGGGAAAAGGTGAGTAACTAGCACCATGGCAACTCTCATTAGCATGTCTTCCAGCAGAGATAGGCAGGGTTAAAGGTGTTGGGTTTAGTCATGTGATTTGGTTTGTCTCACAGGTCAGGTGATTAAGGCGTGGGATATCGGCGTGGCAACCATGCGCGTGGGCGAGATCTCCCAGCTGACCTGCAAACCCGAGTATGCTTACGGAGCTGCAGGAAGCCCCCCCAAAATCCCACCCAATGCCACCCTGGTGTTCCAGGTACGGTCCATCGGCGCGCAATATTGACACATAACCATAAACAAAAAGAGAATCTCCCATCCAATGCTTCAAGTTATACAGCAGAAGCACATGCGGTCCACATGGCAATAGGCTATATTGAAAGATCTAAGATTAAAAAAAAAACTTTAATATGTAATTTGAAGTCACGGTCACACCACCATCCAATTTTGAATAGCGTTCTTGAACAACAAGAAACCCTTCATGCTT
>JAOUQT010031063.1:0-11427 GCA_025769995.1 Xyliphius kryptos
GTACACACTTACTCACACAGCCACACACACACTATACAGGGCAATTTAGAGCATTCAATTTACCTTGAATCCATGTTATTGGAATGTGGGAGAAAACCAGAGAACCCGAAGGAAACCCACGCAGACACAGGGAGGACATGGAAACTCCACCAGGATCAGGATTCGAACCGGGAATTCCCAGCGCTGAGAGGCGGACATGCTAACCACTAAGCCACCGTGTCGGCCTCACTTTGTATTTCTTTGTTATTTTTGTTTCAGCTCGTTTGAGAGTCAATTCACAGCTGCAAAAAAACACAATAAACTGCAGTTAAACTACACAAAGTCAACAACGTCTTTTAGATAGATGTCCAAACTTTAGCACAGGCTGTAGATCATGAATTAAACCTCACAAGAACCGCTGTTTTTACTTTTTGAGGTGAACAATGTGTTCTGTGAGATAGAAGGCTTCATTTTAGATCGATATTAAACATTATAATTCAGATTAAGCTCCACTTTTATCGACCCTCAATCTTTCCTCCTGCTGGCTTTCTGGAATCCATACATTGCAGCATTCTTATCTGTTCTTTAGCCCTTTTGTTCTTTAACGCATGCCTCCTTTATAAAACAGATGAGATCTAGTCAGGGAGTGAAGCTCTTACGAGACCCTGACACCTTTATTGAACCAATAAACGATTCGGCGTGAAAACAACGACAAGGACAAACGACTGATTGGGAAGATACAACCGAGCAGGAGAGGAGATGAAGGGAGGAGGGCAGGAGTCACCTTGAGCATCACAGGACCGTGTGAAGCACCAGCTGGAGATGCTGGAAATGATGTTTAGCTTTTAATTATTGATTAATAGGTGGTTAATGAAGCAGTTAGTTCCGGAGATGATGGTTGATCAGATGTATGCATGGATTGGACAAACTTAGGATTGCTCTTTAAAAATGACTTGAGATTTTACGTGACTCGAAAGTTTGGACTTTTTTGCAAATTTATCCAGGAATGTATTAATAGGAGAAAACTTTGAGGTCACTCTGACGGTGTCTGATGAGGGTTTCAAGTTCTTTTACAGCAACTGGGCCTTCAGCATACTTGAAAGCCGTTTTGGATGAAAGCGTTTGCTTAATGATCATATGTAACTTGGAGACCTTCCCCAAAATGTTTTCACATGATAAGCAGTTTTCATATATCTAACTACATTTACATTTGGTCGTTTAGCATATGCTTTAATCTTACAAGTATCCCAACTTGATGGTTGGGGTCACAGCATCCCAAGAGCAATTGGGTATAAGGGCCTTGCTCAAGGGCCCACATTGGTAATTTCAGTGGACCTGGGATTTGAACTCACAACCTTCAGATAATTAGACAAATGTGTGGCCTTAGTGCAGGTGTGGCCACTTTTTTGGCATGAGATCTTAAGATGAATTGTTAAACTTTTTTATTTACACACATCATATTGATATTATTAGCAATAAACGGCGAATAAAACACTATAATTCTGATGATCTTCACTGAATACTGTCAGCCAGGTGGGAGGAGTCTGAACAGTAGCTGCTGATGCAGATTCTCAAGCAGGCTTTCAAATGATCATCATTAAGGGAGCACCGATTTCTTGCATGCGGGGGAAAATGCTGATTTACAAAAGTAGGTTAATCCAAAAAATGCATTTAAATATGTGGCTCATTTTATGTTCGGATAATCCTCTTCAGCCAGAAAGTTCCAAAATTGCCCAACCATGTTGGTTTGCAGGACAAAATTTTCGCTTTTGTTTTGAAAATCCTGAAACGAGTGTGCTGCCTCCACTAAAGCCCCCTAAAGAGGAGACCCACAAGGCTCACAGCTGGGCTTCCAGAGTTTTATAAGACTGAATGCTTGCAATCTTTGAAAGAGAAACAAAACCAAATGAAGATCCGACGGAGAGCGAGATATCGTAATAAAGAAAACATTCTTTATTACATGGTGCATTCGTCGGGCGGATCGCGGGAAGTGGGCTGTGATGACTCACGATGTTCGACGCGTGCCAGAAGTGTGGGGTTCGGGTGAGGAGGACAAAATGGAGGCGCGAGATTTTATTGTGTGCGCGCGATGAGAGCAGGATGAGGGACAGCTGTCGAGTGAGAAAATCATGGAGAAAGAGCCGAATTTTCCTCCGTGCTCACATATAGAAAACGAATACGATACAAAGCAGCTGTGGTTCGTTCTGTTGGCGGCTTTTGTGTCGCTGACGTCATAATTACAGCTATCAGGAGCTGGCTGTGTTTCCATTCGCAGCGTTTTTGCCTTTGCGTGAAACGCAGAAAACCCTCGTGCGGATGTTAGCCTTTTGTGCGACACTTGGCGTGGGAATGTGTCAAGCGTTTCGACTGTATGCAAAGACGTGCGGTGAGTGTGAGGCGAACATGTTGAAGGTGCCTCTTCGTTTCATCTCTACCCATGCGCTCGTTCTCAAGGTGACCTGATGTGCGCTTCTACAATGATGTCACATGATTAATGCGTCTCTGGGGTTGTCGCCTTTTGTCAGGTTCTGCTCATCCTTCCATCACACGCCCCCCTCCCAAACAACGGGGTACGATTCAAGGACGATGGCGGTTTCGGACACAAGGCCTACGAGCTGCTCTACAGCCAAGACAAAGGTGTGTAGAGCCCTGAATCGGTTCTAAACGCCTGACTCATCACTTGTTTCTTGTCTTATTGTGTTCATAAGATCAGCTTACTTTTATCCTTACAAAAAAAAAAACTTAAAAAAAAAAAAAAAAAATGACTATGGCAGTATAATAATTTTATATTAAAGCAATAAGGCACGAGAGGGTTTATGAAAAACACCGTAAACCTTTTAAAAAAAAATATATATATATATATATATATTGCATTTATATGAATGTGAAGCGGTCAGAGGTGTGGGTTATTGTGAATAATGCCATGGCTAGACAAGCGGCTCAGCCAATCAGATTTAAGGAGCGGAAATACCTGTTTTATAATTTGTTATTTTGTTTACATTAAAAAAATATTAAACATAAGAAACCACAAATTTTTTCTGTGATTTTTTTGCTCCATTTTGATAAAGTTAAATCATTGCAGAATAATCGTGATTAGAAAACAGGTAGTTGCGGTCCTTAAATCACAACAACACACACACCTGAGTGCTTCACATTCATTTCAATGAGTGATATATATATTAAATTATTTTCCCAATTTTTTTTAATAAACTGCAATCTGTAATTTGACCAGTAGATGGAAGTTATAAATCAAAATACGTATTGTAACCGTTTTATAAAACAATAAGGCAGTCGGGGTTGTGTACCATCGTGAATATATCACGGGAAAGAGGTTGAACTGTACTCCGCTTCCCGTTGGTACCAACACCACCTCTGTCCTGTAAGCTACTCTCAATAACGCTGCCCTTTCGTACCTTATAGACGATAACCACGTAATCAAAACCTGTAATTATCTCATCCATATGTAATTATGAGGGTGGTGGACGATTCTCAGTACTGCAGTGATGCCGAGATGGTGGTGGTGTGTTAGTGTGGGTCGTGATGTTACATGAACAATGAGGTGAGGACTAACCCACGCACACTGAACAAACCTCACACTAAAAGGACCGTCCGCTGGGACAAATGTGAAAAAGACCCCCTCGAGGTGACCTAAAGAAACCATGTTCACAAGAATAGGGTGCATTTCAGGTCACAGTGACCTTAAATCGGATTTATTAATTAATTTCAAATATGTGGTTGAATCCTGTATAAGAATGATGTGGACGTGAGAGCCAAATTAAAAATACAAGGTCCACAGTCCTGTATCTACAGTTAATGTAAAGCTAGCAACTGACGGGAACCTGTAATACGACACTTTTATAATACTGTACTAATATAGTAAAACGCTCGACTGGCCTTATTGGTGTTATTTAAGAGTTAACAGGAAAGAAATCCGCCAAAACGGACAGATTATTATGAGTGCAGTTACATTTGTTGAGCCAGTCGAACTACAAATACATCAATAACCAGAAAAACAAAAGCTCACCTTCTCATAAAATATAAAACCAGATCAAAAGAACCCAAATCATTTACAATAAATATCTTTATAGATAAGAACCTGCTCCCTAATTACACCTTTTAACAGCTTCGGTAACGTAAAACTAAGTGACTAAATACTAAATGTGCAAAAAAAAAAAAACGTAAAAAGTGCGAGTGAAACGAATACATGTGAAGTAAGAATTAATAAAATACTTGGAATGTTGGAATGAGCACAAGGCCGTCGTAGCTACTGATGGTAAAGTTATTTAGGGAGTTTGGTGCGCAGTCGCTGCTTAATGTTCAGACTGTTGTTCTGTCGCTCCTCTGTGTCTCGGCTGATGAGCTGCAAAAAAAAAACTGGTTTTATTAAATAAAATAAAACAGGTTTTATTTTTTTAAATGAATATCACAACAGAACAAAAGGACTTTCATGTACAAAGAACGCAACATTTTAATTCCCTTTAAATCAGAATGTGGAAATTGGACTGTGGCATGATTGATGGTGCCAGACAGAGCGATTTGGGTATTTTTATAATTGCAGAGATATAGATTTACATAAATCCTCTCAATCTTGGTCCATGCAGATCATTAATAAGATGGATTTATTAAGCAGGCTCGCTGTAACACCCCCCAGCCGCCCACACATCAGCCAAGATTACCGGCCAGCCTGCCTTTTTTTTTTTAAACATGTGCGCCTCTCAGAACCTTCTGAAAGCACCGCTACAAGTTGTCGTTAGTGAGTTATAGAAAAAGGCACATCATAATTTCTAAAAAATGAATGCAAGACGATGGTGTGGCAGTACAAAATAGGTGCTTTTGTTATTTTTACTACTATTCGTGGTTTTCAACCTGTGGGCCGCAGACATACTGCAAGGGGGCCATTTCTTTTTTTTTCTTTTTTTTGCACACGACACGCAGCACTAGCTAGTGGATTGGTTAATATGCAGAGCTATCTATTTGATTTCTAACTAGTTAGTTAGCTACTTCAGTCTGAGTGAAGCTGTTGTCCTGTGTACACATCATGGATAAATGGTTAAAAACAGGTTCCAGGTAGCTGGACCATCTACAAGTGAAGCAGCCACCGTATCTCTTACTGAGAGAACCGAGAAAAGAGTTAGGTGAGTGACAAAAGGTGCTGTAAATGGTAAGTTTCTTTTGTTGTGTGATTATGCAGTTAGTTTCACATGTCACATGGATAGTTGCACTGTATTTAGTTTTGAACGGCAAAAAAAAAATATTCTGGGGGGCCGTGGAATGTTTTGGGGTGGGTTAAGTGGGCCTTGGGTTGCAAAAGGTTGGGAACCAGTGTCTTATATGTTTAAACTTCGACATATGGACATAAGAACAACTAGTGACCGTCAGACACCACTTGAATGTCCATTGTCCTGTATTTATTGTGATTTTGTATTGCGCGCGTGCACTTTAACTAGAGTTGTGTAGTCGCTGTTTGTAGAACCTTGTTCCAGAAGAACGTTATTTCATTCAGATGTATACTGTGCATCACTTTATGTTGTTGGAATGACCAATTAAACCACTTGAACTTGAAGAATAATCTTTAATGTGGCTGACTTACAGGGTGAGGAAAAACAAACTAATAAAAAAAAAAAAATTATTTAAAAATGTAATAAATACAAACCCGCAGATGGGATTACCACTCACAGGCAACACAGACACAGACGCCGCAGTAAACTGTATTACTACACTGTGGTTCACCGAAGCGACAGACACGTAACAGATTTTCAACACACTGACAACATGTCCGGGACAAACTGTATTGCGGTGGTGCTGAAGGTCCGATGCAAGTTTTAAACAAAACTAAGGACTAGTCCACACGTAGCCGGGGATCTGGAAAAACTAACATTTTGGGTGTTTGGGGCTTCTATCCAGATGAAAACGTAGTTTTACACCAAAATTGATTATTAATGAAAACGGGGGAAGTGGAGATTTTGGAAAACTAGAGATGTGCTGCTTCTTACGTTAATTCAGATGATTTTTGCGTGTTTATTTCTACAAACCCGATTGTTACAGAGCATTAAGGGACACGGGAGAAGGAGAATTTGGAGGTTGGGTGTTTTATGTCAACTCTCCCACCAAATACAGAGGTACAATGTGTTTGGTTCTGGATTCTGATTGGCTGACATAGATTTTAGCTTTATGTTACACTGACATCTATGCGCTTGGGGTGTTTGTGAGGGTTCATGTGGATTAAAACTTTATTTAAAACGTACATGTGTATGATAGTATGTGGGGGGAGATATACGTTTTAATAAATACCCCGCTACGTGTGGACTAGGCCTCAAACAACTGAACATTTTATTAAGTTTACCACCAATGTTTTATCATTTCCACCTACTACAGAGCTGGACTTTGTAATTCTAAAATTACAGACTGCAGTCCATCTGTTTCTATACATACTTTTTACAGGGTTTTGCATTTTGCAGGACGCTGTGCGACCACCTCACTGTGCTGCATTCATGGGCTGGTGTTTGAAAAACTGTACCAATTAAAATCCATTCCCACGTCCCAAAACACTACACAATGCTTAATTAGGTTTTGTATAATGTCAGTTTTAAAAAACAGTGATTTGATGTGATTTCTTCTGGATGCAAGAACATTTACCTGATTAGCAGAGATGTGCATAGGTGACGAGATGTTGATTTTCCGTTTGGGGCGTTTTAGATTCAGGGGGGAGCTGCCTTCATCTGGAGATTTACCGCTCATCATTCCCATAAATCTCTTTGCTGTAAACAGTGATATTAATAAACATGTGGTTTATCATTCAAGTTTTTAGGTTATTATGAAACAGCATTCCATACGTGAGGAATAACACAGGGGTTTGGTTCAAAATAATCTAGACAGAGCCGTGCTGTGATTAGCCAATCCGAATAGAGTATTTGACAGAACATATTTCTTGAATTGTATAGATTTTTAATAAATCAATAGCAATAATCATAATGTTTGCAGCTGGAGACACTACATAGAAGAATCAACCACCTAGCCACGTGCTGTGGAAACACTTTAGGAAAGGCCTTTTCTTTTTTTTATACAGCATGAATGTACAGTGCGTGACATCATTTTCTGACTTGCCAAATGTTCTATTAAATAGATGGTCCAAATTTCGGCCCACTTCAAAATTCTTGCAGAAAGTTTTCACTGAATATTTTAAGCTGTTACTAACTGCACAAGGTGCTGGAGCTCCTGTAGGTGCCCTAAAACTTTTGTGACAGTTAAACATTAGCATGTTGGGCTAATATCTGGCGCAGAAATGCACCTGCTCTGAAAGTGTCCATAAAGGGTGCCTGCGGTCTACGTTACATTTACATTTAGTCGTTTAGCAGATGCTTTTATCCAAAGCGACTTACAGGTATCCCACTTAATAGTTGGAGTCAGAACACAGGGTTACATACAGAATCCCCGGAGCAATGAGGGTTAAGGGTCTTGCTCAATAAGGGATTAGGGGCTACTTCAGTAGACCTGGGATTTGAACTCACAACCTGCAGATTGCTAGCCCAACATGCTAACCACTGAGCAACCACACCCATCTTTAAAGGTCTTTAAATCTTATATCATTCAGCTCTTACTAAATGTAAAAAATAAATCTTTAAGACAAACCTTTGCTGCCCAAAAAGGTGGGTGAACTGTTTAGGAAATCCCCAATTTTCTGGAATTTTCCCTCCTTCTTTCCCCTCAGACTTGATTGGGAATTATGGGAACTCTTCAGCGTCATTCCAGGCGAGAGCTGAGACAGAGGAGATACAGGGCTTTATAAAACCAGTTAGTAGCCCTTCTTAAATCTGACTTGCTGAGCTGTTTGTCCAGCCATGACATTATTAACAATAACGCACACCTTTAAACACTTTACATTCGTATCAGCATTATTGTTTTGAGACTTTTTAATAAACGTTCCTCGGCGATCATCATTCACTTTCCAAAACGGACTAAATCACGTCACATAAGACTATTTTAACGCTTAATCTAGCTTTCAATAAACTCACATTAATAAATCAAACGAATCAAATGAATCAATCAAATGCTTTTTTCATTATAGTGTGTTTGTAGCCGTTTAATTACAGCAATAATGCGTACTCATCATGTGTAAGAACACCTCCTTCCCATGATTTATTCCCAATAATGCACGCCCTCCTGTACCAGTTCAATCATATGGGGGCAACATTCATTACACACAGAAAGCCGGAACAGGACGTGTGGGTGGGGTCATTAAAGTGATATTTGAAAGTGTTCCAAATGTCCCTGTAAACAGCTTTTGGAAAGGTGTTCATAAACACCACTGACCAAGGGTTGGTCTACGAGAGAATGCGGTTCACCTTATGCGGTTCATCTTCTAGTTTAGGAACGAGAGACCCTGCACATCCACGATCAGGTGTTACATTTCAAAAAGCTCTGCTCCGACCCCTTCAAACAAAACACAAGAAAACGACCTGAATTCATTTGTCTCACCTCCTCCTCCTGATGAGCAGGCAGACTGGGAACTTTCTTACACCTCATGTTTCGCTTGTTCTCCGTTTCCACTCCATCCTGATCCACAGAGTAAATGAAAAAACAAATGATGGGAAAACAATTAAAAGAATTAGAATAGGAAGTTGTAGCAAGTATGAGGAATTGATAGAATAGATATAAATATGATGATGACATCACAGGAGAGCATTTTATAACCTGTGAACAGAAGATATCCCAGAAATGTCCCAGGATTAGAGTTCCATTGACCTGGTAGTATGGGTTATAGATTTTAATTATTGCAGGTAGATTAGACCTGAAACTCCAGACATGATCCTCGAGGACCGTAAAAGTATGATCCCAGTTAGAAAAAGGCCCACAGGAAACATTCTACAAATTAACAGAGCATGATGATGATGACGGAGTGATTGACGAATTACAGGGTGGAACATGTTGAGATGGGATCGTCGAGTGCACAGCAGTTTGCAAGATGAACTACATTTTACCAAACTTCAAAGACTACAAATATTTAGCCACAAGTATGCAGAATTTAGATTTCCACAGAGGTGTTTTTTTTTAAATGCATACCTTTGAGAAACTTCTAAGAATGCCTTTTAAGAAGAGGCCATAGAGAGGATACGATCTTCTACCTCCAGTGCCCATCGTACACAGGGTCCATTTCTCAAAGGCTAGACTATCTGCAATATATCCAGATGTGGGAGATAAATGTGATAGAGGTCACGGCTCCTCTTTGTCATCTCAGCCTTATGTTTTACCTTCGCCCAGGCTTGGAAAAAATTTGGGTTCAGTATTTTACGTTTTGTCCATTGTTTTTGGGGTAAATCGTCAGCCTTGTCCTCTGATTGTCATATTGGGCATCTCTGATCCCTCACTTACACTTAATTCCTCCCAAAAGGACATTACTGCCTTCACATCATCCCCACCACCTAGATGTTTCCTACTACTACAATGCAAATCTACTAAATATCCTTCTGTTTCCCATTGGCTCACGTCATTCTTAAAACTTGAGAGAATAAAACATACATTGAGAAAATGTTCAGCCAAATTCTACAAGTGGCAACCTTTTGTTTCTAATTTCACCCAATTAAATGTGTGCTCTTCTCTTGTTTTTCTTTTTTGGTTTTGTGCCCACACTAGCACTACACTAGCATTCTGGTGTATAATTCCAAAAGTATTGTTTTTTTTAAAGAAAAATTGGAATGTGCAAGTTGTGTTTTTGTGGTTGTAAGTATTTTGTATTTATCCAATAAAAATCCATCCATCATCTTCCACTTATTCCTCTACTAGGGTCACGGTGGGGTTACAGATACACCCAGGACAGGGCGTTAATCAATCGCTGTGCGCTCACTCACAAATCCACAGGGCAATTTAGAGCATTCAATTTACCTGGAATCCATGTTTTTGGACTGTGGGAGGAAACAGGAGAACCCTGAGAAAACCAACACGGACACAGGGAGGACATGGAAACTCCACCCAGATCGGAACCTCCAGTGCTAACCACTAAGCCCCCGTGCCACCCTCCAATAAAAATATTTAAGGGAAAAAAAAGCCTTTTAAAAGATTAAACAGAGCAGATCTTTAAAAAGATGTTAAATATTAAAACTTAAATGAAATACATACATCATCTGCATCGATAATGTTTATCATACAGACTGAACTGTAGGTTGTTTATTGTATCAGTTACACTTTTCAGACTTTGTAGTTCTACGATAACACAATGTAGTCCATCTGTTTCTCTGCATTAGTTTTGTTACTCTGTTTTTTAAAGATGGGAATCCTGTTTTCTATTTCTTGACAGTAATTTTAAGAAAAATTCTGCAACATATTCCACAAAAACACCAACACGTTCCTAAATATCCTAAAGCAAACATTTTACATGTTTTGCTTACTGCTGTTATTTTTCTATTTTACATATGTATTAATATTCAGACCAAAATCTATAGATTAAAACAAAAAAAAAAAGCAGTTAATCAAACTTTCATTTAATGCAAAATGAAAATATTTCTAAAGGAAAAGAAACTCAAACCTTCAGTATGTAATTTATAAGAATGAAGCGGTAATAATGAACGACCCATTAATGGATGTAATTTTCACACGCCGTTTGTCCCTGCGCTAATGAGTGGAGTGCGCTGGGATTAGTCAAAGGAGTTTCTATTTTAGATTAAAATCATAAAAAAACATCTTGAAAGCTGCCGTGCACCTCGGAACAAATCACCGCAGGGGCCGTTTTTAAGCCAATTGGGTACCTGAGGAGCGATGCCGGCTCTCGCTTTGCTCTTTCTGCTGCTGCCTCTCTTCTTGAGGGACACAAAACACACAAATCACACACTGTGATCCACATTATTGGTTACCCAGGAGACCACGTTGTGGAGGAGGGGTGAGATCGCACAAAATCTGATGAAGCACTTCACTCCCACAACAAGAATCAGAACAGATGCAACAAAATAATAACTTTAGAATGAATTCCTGATCACCAGTCTGATTAAATAATCAGATTAAAGAGCCTGCAAGGTCTGATCTTATCTGAGAACAGGAACGTGGACACGAGCTGAGTATATATATATATATATTATGAACTGCACAGAATCAAGCTTTTTGATCAGAATGTCTTACTTATCATTTAAGGTCGTGTGTGTGTGTGTAAATACACACAAGTGACCTTATCCTGTCCAGCTCATTACTATTCTAGTAGGCGCTGTGTGTGTGCACACGTCTAAATAAGTAACTGTGTGTGTGAGCGAGAGCGAGAAAGAGAGACACAGCAAAAGAGACAAATAGCACGCATAAGTGTGTGTTCCATCATCCTGTCTAGCTCACTGCTCTTTCTTCTTTACAAAAATTGTATGTGTGTACACGAGTGTGTGAATGTGTACTTACTGGTTAAGTCCCTTTTTATTGTTGGCTATGGAAATGTGTGTGCGTATATGAATATGGGCAAACCCCCCCCCAAAAAAT
>JAOUQT010031071.1:0-21761 GCA_025769995.1 Xyliphius kryptos
TGGACCTGGGATTTGAACCCCCAACCTTCTGATTGATAGTCCAACACCCTAACCACTGAGCTACCACTCCCTACTATGTTTATAAAAACCCACACATGCAATTGCATGTTTCTAATTTGTGAGTTCAGTTTGGGAAAGACACAAACTGACTATGCGCCAGTTAGGACAGCAAGGTCCATATAATCATAGCCGGGTAAGTTTAGTGTTCAGTGTAAGTTCATTCAACATCGATGTCTGACCTCAGAAATTACTTAATTCTTTTTAATGAATGGGCAAATTTTACTAAACAGGAACTTTATTATATATGAAAAAAAAATTTTTAGATTCTGAGCAGATTACGTTATAACTATTTAGCTTCTATCGTTGAAAATCCCGGTCTAATCCATGTCCCCACCTACCAGTTCCTACACCACTGCAGTTAAACACAAATTAGTAAATCCCATACATATATAGCTATTTAGTCACCTAATATAAGGTATTTGGTCACCTGATCGTCATACCATTGAAAGCAAATCCTTAAACCCCACAGGTGTTACTGTCTCTACTATTTTGAGAAGAGGTCTAGTCAGTTGATAAAGCATATGTCAAAGGTCAGCAATAGGCAGACCGCGGGCCAGATGTGGCCAACAAGCATGACACATCTGACCCGTAAGGTTGTTAAAAATATAATGAACAATGATGAAAAAAATACAATTAAATCAGACAAAAAACGAACACATTTGTATGCGTTTGGCCCGAGTATCCACATGAAAAGGTAGTTATATATCACCAAAAACGATTATTTGTGAAAACTTTGGGCAGTTGAGATTCTGATAAACTCCGTTCATGTAGTTGCGAAAACGGCGTTTTAGGGTTCTGAACGTCATCGACGTCAACAAATAATCCAGATGATTTTTGCTCGTTTCTTTTTTTTTACAAACCAAATTGTTACAATGCATTGAGGGGCACAGGAGAAGAAGAACTTGGATTTTGGGTGTGTGTTTTGAGGGATTCTATATGGTTGACATATATTTTATCTTTATGTTACACTGACATCTACATTTGGTTATTTGGTCATTTAGCAGACACTTTTATCCAAAGCGACTTACAAGACCACAGGGTTGATACAGGAGCTCTGGAGCAATGAGGGTTAAGGGCCTTGCTCAAGGGCCCACATTGGTAACTTCATTAGACCTGTAATTTGAACGCACAACCTTCACATAGCTAGCTTAACAACTTATCCACTGAGTTACAATGCCCTATGCACTTTGGTGTGTTTATAACAACACAATGGCGGATTTGTGCAGGTTCATGTGGATAAAAACTTATTTTAAAAGGATCCTGTGTGTATTATTTTTGAAAATGATTTGGGGGAGATATCCGTTTTTATAAAAACCCAGCTGCGTGTGGACTACGCCTCAATCTCAAAAATGCTCTCTATTTAGAAACTTTACATTCCAAAACAGAAATATATATTCAGTCTAATAAAGTTTATTTGTTTCATCTGGATACGAGGGTGAATAAATAAATTAGCGATGTTTAGCATTAATGCTCATTATGCAAAAACAAATGAACTCAGTGGACACTGATGCTGAAATCTAAACTAGTCCTTAAAACACATCTTTCAAACAGAGGACACGGCATCATATTATTGTGAAAAATAAAACACAAATTCAAACTCAAATTCAAACAGACTAGACATCCTTGCATTTAAGTTAGCATGCTTTGTTTCGTAGCCCCCTCGTTACAGATCAGGCATGTCGGCTTTGCAATAATAAAACTGGGGAGGATGGAGGTATATTTCTTTGTCCATTCTTCAAGAAAGACTCTGTTTTCATTCTTTAAATTTTTTTTGTTGGAGCTATTTTTGACAGCTAACAGCAACATGTGGTTGGTGGCTGTTGGTCAGTTTCTAAGTAACTGTTCTTTATGATATCAAATAATGAATTAAACTTTTATCTTTAATTAATTTTGAACAAAACTTACTTAAAATTTTCTCCAAGACAAAATAATAACAGATATGTGTGAATGATCAGTGAGCAGACTGTTTGTGCATGTTCAGCTTAGCTTGAAAATGGAAGACCAAGAAGCAGCTTGTATTGTCTTGAAGGAAATGAGGTGTAACTGAGCAGATCTTTGGGAACGTCAGCATCAAGCTAGCATTCAGTATTTTGGCTAAAAGAAAAACAAATACATTTCTTAATTTACTGCAGTCATATATGTTTACTCGTTGTCCACTTTTTGGTTTCTACATTGAATTGATCTGTTCCAGACAGTAGATGTACTTTGTAGTTCTACAATGACCGACTGTGGAGCATCTGTTTCACAATGTTCTTTATCCTCCGTATAACCAGAGCAGGCATTATTAGGGTGGTGGATGGCTCTGAGCACTACAATGACACTGATGTGGTGATTGTGCACTGTGTTTTTGATCAAATGCAGCAGAGCATTTGAATAGAAGGTGACTGTGCCGCGGGGGGTGTGATGAACGGGGTCTGTGACACAGACCCGGTAAATGGTGTTCTCCTCTCTGGACTGACAAAAACCCAATTTCCACAAGTAACAACAAGGTTGTTAACCTGGGCCATGTCTAATCTATAAAAAAAATACTTTTAATTTTCTTGTTTTGGCACAACTATTTATGACTTTTTATCCTGATGAAACCCCACACTTTATCTGGGCTTTGAAATGTATCTTCTGAGTGTCAAAAATTATCTAAATGTATTTAAAAGTGAAGTGGTCCGAGTGTTTTGGCAATTAATCTTATGTTTCTAAACACAATGTCTACCAAAGTTTGCCAATGTGGGGCCTGAAGAAAGCCCCTTAATGTTCAATAATGCAGGTGTGCTTTATAATGACTGATTCTGTGCTATAACTCAAACCAACAAGTTGGTAGACTTGTATGTCACTTTAAATAAATGTGCAAAACAAGCTGTAATATGTTCTCAAAAATAGGACTCCAAGATCTAAAAATCAGGGGAATTAACTAAAAAAGAAAAGGTTCTAAGATTTATTTGCAGTCAAGATTTTCCACACTGAGATTTTTCTCAGTAATTACTGGTCTATTTTTTTTTTTTTACAATGAAGCATTGAATTAGTCAGTGCTGCTAACGAATAGATATACACTCGAGGTAGACAAATGGCTTTATATCAGCCTTCGTTTCAAAAGCATGAATAATGTTCTCATAACACTCATTGTTGGAAAAAATTGATGCTACACACATGCACACTGCTGAATAACTTTGTTCTTCTAAAAGAGAGTTTTGAGGCTTTGATTTATGAAAGAGGGTTCTTATCTGTGTTTTTGTCCTCTGCAGTGGTGAGAGAACCACTGAAAATATAGCACAGTGAAGAAGAAAAGCGAGGCCAGAATATTTGATCCGTATTGCTTGTTTACAAAGATATTGCAGGATCTTCTGGCACAGGGTTAACATATATTTTATATCATTAAAAACGGATTTAGGGTTTTAAAAAATAGCATTTTACAGATTTGGTCATACTCGTATTGGATAGTAATCAAACCCACCAGATTAACAAATTTAGCTCTGAAGAATTTTGTTATTCACTTCTGTTTTAGAGAGATAAGCATGGTCCAATTCAAGTTCATATTCTTGGCTGAAAAAATTCCTTAAGGGACCTTTGGGGTTACTTCTAAAACATACTTTCAAAGATTTACTCTCAGCCAGTTTCTGAATGGACCTTTATTTCTGGGGACCTTATAGATAAAATACATTTACAAATGTTGATAAATGTTGTTTTGCTTGTGTACTTGGTTTACAGTAAACCAGAGCATCTAAAGGATGGAGACAACATGGAAACTCCACCCCAGATAGGAATTTGAACCTGGATCCCCAGCGCTGAGAGGCAAAACATGCTAACTACTAAGCCATTGTGTTGCCTGGGGCTTAACTACTGCACACAAAAACATTGAATTCTTCTTTGCAAGCACACATTTTGTTAAACAAGTGGCCCAGAGTGCTTTAACAAGTCTGCTTATTTAAATAAGATCAGCACTTGACTTGTACAACTCTCAAACTTAATTTAGTAATTTGGCTGACAAGAGGATTTTATTGTTTTTTAAAAAATATCCAAATTTTCCCAGTGTAATAATAATTATGGGCTATGGAGCCTAGACTGTAAACTTTAAATTCTCACATGCATACTGATGTAGCACCTTATTTTAAATGCATGGATTATTGTGCATTTTGCATTTAGACATGCATTTCAGATTTAAATGTATGCTTACAAAACTATAGGCACAGTTTGGGGACAGATTGACTTTTTTTTGTATCATCATGACTACCCTAGTGCACAATACAAAGTCTATAAGGCATTGTTGGGTGCGTTTTGCATGAAAAAACATAATTGGCCTACTCTGGGCCCTGATTTCAACCTGGGCCCTGAATGATCGACAATGACGTTTACAAACCAACTCTCATGTCAATAGAAGTGTCTGACCTTAATATAAATTTTTAGGTTAATGTGGAAATTTCTTCAACACAATGCACTACAGAACACTGTAGAACACCTTTCCATGGCTTAGCACATGCACAGTGGTTGGCACATTTGCGTCTCAGCACTGGGGATTCCTGGTTTGAATCCCAATCTGGGTGGAGTTTCATCTTCTCCCCGTGTCTGCGTGGGTTTCTTCTGGGTTCTCGGGTTTCCTTCCACAGTCCAAAGAACATGGGTTCAAGGTAAATTGAATGTCCCCATATAGTGTGTGTTTGGCTGTGTGAGTGAGTGTGTGTCCAGCAATAGATGCCCAGGCTCCCTATCATAGGCGATCTGCCCAGCGCCCGCAACGTTCTCAACCTGGATGGGCATGGGGAACCCCACCACGACCCTAGTGGACACTAGAACTTTCCAGAAGAGTGGAAAATTATTTAGCTGCAATCTAAGCCAAACTTAGACTATATTGTTGTAAAAGCTCCTGTAGCTGTAATGGGTGGGAGTCCCCCCAAATCGAAGTCTACATCAAAGAAGGTAGTAAACCAAACATCCTGCTTGCTGTCAGCAGTGATTAGACTCTGCTGAATGATCAGATCATGACCATGCATTACTAACAGTAAGAGATGCTGAGAAAAATCTTTACTTTATACCGCAGTAAACACAGCTGAGCTGTTATTGCTTCACGATTTTCCACTTGATAATATGGCCTGGAAATTTATAGATACTGATTGAACTCACTTGCTGCAAATTACTTACAAAAGCAGTTGCAATGGTTGTAGTCAAAGATGAGTATCTGAAATTGGCTTTACTATCTGGCCTGAATCCAACCTATTAATTGAAATAGTGCAATAAGAACCTTACAGAGAAACATAAAGAGAAACATACTAACAAAACACTGTTATTTAAACATGATTATATATTACTTTACTGTTTCATTAACCAGCTTCTTGATCAACAAAAAAACTTTAACTATTTTAATGTTATGCATTCATTCATCATCTTCCACTTAATCCTGTACTAGAGTTGCGGGAGGGCTCCCCATGCCCATCCGGGGAAGAACGTCTCAGGCGCTGGGCACACTCACTCTCTCTCTCTCTCTCGCTCACACACACACACACATACACACAATAGGGGCAATTCAACGCAGTCAATTTACCTCCATGTAATCCATGTTTTTGGACTGTGGGAGGAAACCGGAAAACCTGGAGGAAAACCCACGCAGACGCAGGAAAAACATGGAAACTCCACCCAGATTGGGCTTACAACCTGGAAACCCGAGCACCAAGAGGCAAACCACCATGTCGCCCTTTTTGATGTCATTTATAATATTTATTCCCTGATGGTCAGGGAACCAACCCAGCCGTGTAACTGGAAACAGTTGCATGCTGGTCCCAAGCCCGAATAAATGGGAGGGGTGGAGAAAGCAATGGCAAACTACTCCACTATCGTGCAAAAATATTTTGTGAATCACGATGAAGCGCTTCCAAAAAAGGCGTGGAGAAGAGCGATTCATAAAGTGACCGAGAGTCGGCTACGACTTGATCGGATAATCATCATCATCATCATAATATTTACTTACTACAATTTCATCACTAACTTATTAGGATTTTGAGACCTTGTCTTTGAATGTGAAATATTTTGTAACATTTCAACAACACATTCCGTAACACAATCTTGTCTCCTTTACCTAAATGGTACTATTTAACTTCCTTTTAATTAGACATGCTTGTGTTTAATTTAAAAAAGCTCAGCGTATTTATGTAAACAATAAAATGTTTTTCTGAGCTCTAGAGGGGTCTATGTTCAGTTGCCCGTTGTGAAATTTTTAACACATAGCTCTGGCTTAAGAGTTGTGTCAGCATCCTGCCTTTTTGGGTGTCTGCTGGTAGCAGAGCGCCCTAAATCATGTCACTTTCCTCAGAATGAAATAGCGGGTGGTGCACTGTCAGTGGATTTGCTGGACAGTATTGGGGACTGAGAGGGTTGAGCAAGTGCCTCTTTTGGCGATGCTCACTCTAAGTGGTTAGTTTTGAGATAGGCTCCCCTAGAATCTCAGTTTGGTTGACAAAGCTGCTTAAGGACCAAATATGTAGTAGGTAAGTGCTCATTTTCCTCACCAAGCATTTCATGGCAACCACTAGCCAACATAGAGTTAAAACAAAATTATTTTCTATTAAGGATTGAGCTAAAATTCCCTCAAGTACCAGGAAGGACCAACCAACAGTTAACAGAAACTTTTAGTTCCAGTAACTTTTGCCCAAGGGGTTACACCAGATTTAAAAGAAACAAAACAACAAAACATAAATTGCCACTCACAGATGTTTAAAATATTCCGGCGAAATCAAAGAACCAAGTCAAACCAAGAATCCAACGGGACCAATTCGGAAAGCCATTTCTCAGAACATGTACATTTATTAGAGTGTCACGTAATCTCCAACTCTCACTCAAACTCCGACGCAGCGCCTCCAATTTTTGTATCCCCACAACCGCAATACATGGTGGGGAAAAAAAGAGAAACCCTCCGGATTGGCAGGCAACCCGTTAAACCCTCCCGCTTACACATAAAAATGGTGGTCGTCTTTATCTTAATTAGGACAAGTTTTATAAAATGGATAAAGTTCAAGGTCAAACATGCAGAAATTGGAAAAATGTAATTGTTTGTAAATTTTCAAGCACATTGCAACTGTATAGATATAAAGTACATCCATATGAATAAAATGGTCATTTTAAGTCGAATAAATGGTTAGCAAGTCCGTCGACTTCCTATTTCAAACCCCCTTCTTACAGTTGCCTGAGTGCTAGTTCGCTTTTTTTAGACATGTCTCCATAATATTTAAAATAGCTTTCGCAGGCCAGAGTTGCTAGACAAGGTCCCAAAACTCAAATTTATCTGGTGAATGGTTTAATTAATTATATTAACTAGACCAGCCCTGTTTTAGAACCTAGAACAAATTGCAGTCATGCAGTTTTGCAGAAGTTGTAAGTAGAATTTTAATTAGAACTTTTTTTGAACTCTATGTTAATCTTTGCAGTAGAGACACCTGACCCAGACTATAAAAAACATCCCTTTCATATTAAGCAGCATGTAGACATTTACAGATGCTGTACAGCCCTGAAGTGATTCCAATCAGATCAGTCTTTCATTTCCACCATTAATCACACTGTTGTCTTTAACAACGACCTGTCAGGAGGAGACAGCTTGACAAGGAAATTGCTGTTCTTTACCACTTATACACGGGTTCTTCACAGTCCTGTTGTCCTCTAAACCAAAGGATTTTAGAACTTGTGAAAAGGTGTTTATCATTTCTTTTTGTGGGATAGGTCAGGTTAAAAATAACTTGGTTGCACGCCTACAAAGTCTTTTCTAACCTTTATTAACAATTGTGTGCAGTTTAATCTAATATCACTCTAGTAATATCACTGCTAAATGACTGTTTAAGGCACAAAATTAATTGGAGTGCTGGTTTGCTGATGATATTATAACCTTCATGAGCAAATTATTATTTAAAATTTTAAATAAATTTTACATAACGGGTTAGGGTTAGGGTTAGGGTTAGGGTGGGTGGGGGGATGTGGAGAGTGCGTGAATCAGGGAATCAGGTATAAACTTTTGTTAGTTACATATCGCCCTGGTTTAGACATGGACATCCATCCATCCGTCTGTCCATTCGGCAGTCCAACCAACCAACCAACTAACTAACTAGCACTACCCAGAGGAAAGAACTAGTAAAACGATATCTAATTAATTTCTTTGTGCTTTCTCTCAAGCAGCAATGACATAAAATAAAAGGACAAACAGGACATAAGCATAAGAAAAACTGCTAGGTCTGATTTCAGGCTAATTTCTTAAAATGTTTAAAAAAATCGATTAAAAATGGCAAATCTGTTATGTCATTAGTATGTCTGACGGTAGCACAACAGCAGAGCTTTCAGAGATTGAGTTTAATTAAAAGTAATTAATACACCTTAGGCTGCTTTACCTGATGAACGTGTGCAGCCTTTATAAGCTGTAACATCTCGTGTTGCGGGGAGATTCAATGGTCCAACAGGAGTGGGACTTTAGGCAGGACCCCTTCAATGTCACATCATGGTCTTCCCAAATTACAAGGCACAAAACTCACTCTATAATATATAAACTCAATCAGAAACAATTGGGTTTCAACTTTCATGTTGTTATCAAGATTTCCACCATAGCGAATTATAATAAATATAGTTTTATCATTATATTTAATAATAAAATCATAGGACATAATATTGTGGCTTACCACAAAAATGGAGACAGGCATGAAAGTCATATCACGCAGAAATTTGTTTTATTAGATATGAACAAATCAACGCTTTCTGGAACCTCCAACACACACTTAAACTCCTTCTCCTGCATCTTCCCATCTCCCACAATCAACGCATGCTGGAAAAACACACATGGCCCCATTGACCAAGATGAAATGGTGGACATGTGGCAGCTCCAATTGACCAACCGTTTAAACTACCATAAATAGTGTAGTTTAAAGCATTTATTTATAACATACCTTAATCTCAGACTGTGCTTTTAATGTGTACTCACGTAAATTGTAAAATTTCAGTAAAAGTGCAGAACCTTTTAATTCCTCCTAACAAAGTGCGGTACACAAATCGCTCTGAAAAGAGGATGATTAATTTGTGTATGTCCTCTTCATTTAAAAGAGCAGCATAGAATCAGTCCACATACTGTATACACACAATCCATTAGGCAGCCTAAAAGATGGATGTGTTTATTTACTCTGTCTAAAAATGGGCTGCATTGTGATTTATAACCTGTGATAACATCAAGCCATTGAGAGAACATGCTTACCTATTATATTTTGTGTGCTGGATGCATTATCTCCCACTAGAGGCAACAATGAAAAGGCTAACACTAGATTTGGGTTTGGTTAAAGCAAAAGCTCTCATTATCACAACATGCTTTTACTTCCTTATCCTCTGAAATGGGTCTCAGGTGCTATTTGTTAAAGAACTCCAATTTCATTAGAGAAATGCATGTTGTGTTGCCCTGATGCATTTGATGTTTTGTCTAAAAACATTTGTGATTTTGATAGACTCACTGGAGCTGAACACCAATCGTCTTATCACATATTTAATTTTAGAAACATTTGAGTCTGTGTTATAGCTTATAAGGCTTTTAAATCTTCGGTAACACAATTAATCTGGTATTTATAAAGCATTATAACCACATTTATAACAATTTATAAAGTATCCAAAATGCTCCATAACACTTGCCATGACCTCTGGTAATGTACAAAGATGTTAAAACCCACACTTATAAAGTGTTATAAGAATATGCCATAAGACTTTTTAACATAATGTGACATAATGCGTTATAAATTTTGAAAATGAATTACTTAATTTAAAATAACAAAACATACATAAAGTATAAATGTCTATAGAAAAATTGTTAATGTGTATACAGATGCTCATAATCAAAACAAGATATTGTTATAACAATTTGACATAGTTCTTTATGACACATTATAATGTGAACTTTTTTAAACGTTTAATTTTTAGACATTCTTCCTTAAAACAAGACAATTACACTTTATTCATTATGTACTACTATGTATGCAGTCTCTTCAAAAGGTAATAGTAACACTTTCTATGAATCCGGTATTTATAATGCATTATAAGTGTATTCATAAAGCTTTATAAATTACTAATAAATTTAAATGTTAATAATACATTATTATACTGGATTTAAGTACAGTGACAACACTTTACTTTATGCCTGTAACAAAAAATTTATACGCTTTTATAAACAGTTATGAGCACTTATAAGGTCATTTTGAGAATAAACACTCACACAAATAAGACTTTATGTCACTGGTTAAAACTGTTAAAATACGTAATGCATTATGTCACTTTATGTAATAAAGACTTCTTGCATGTTTTTATAACACTTTATTAATGACAAGCTTTGTAATCTCAGGTTTTTCTGTGTTGGGTTGGTGCCCTGGAATAGTCTCTGCTGGCATTTCACCTCTTCAACCTGCTCATCATTAATAGAGGGTGTGGCACTGAAATAATGCTATTCCAGGGAGCCCTCTCGACTTAGTAAAGTTTATGAATATAATTTATATAATGTTTGTTATTCTTAAATATGAACACCTGAACTCTAAACAATCTGTACATGGCTGTCCTACACTGTGATGCTGCCCGGCAGCTCAAGAAAGATGAGTCTACCACTGAGCCTTGGTCCCCCCCAAGGTTTCTTCCTTAAAAAAATACTATCATAACAAGAAATTTTTTCTTGCCACTTTCCCTTGCTCTTTGGGGGTTCAGACTCTGTAAAGCTGCTTTGTGACAACACATTGCAAAGCGCTATAGAATTCAATTACTTAAACTTACTTGAACTTTATCCAACAGGCCAGGTTCATACAGTCTGCTGAGACTACTCTGATTTTATGAGTTTGAAGGACTTTGGGTATATTTCCTAATTAAAGCATATAATATAATTCTTTCGGTCCTGTTATACTGATTCTTGTGGGTGTAAATAGTTGTAGTCAGACTCTAAGAAGATTTAAGGGCATTTATACTGACTGGATCAAGCTGAACACAAAGGTACATTTCTGTCAGACTGGTCTGTTCTGATGTCGTATGGTGACTCAGACGTCTAATATGCCAGAATATTTTGGGTTTGAATCCTGAATCCCAAACAAAAATCTTAACTGTGTGAAGTTGGCATGTCCTCCCCGTACCTGTGTGGGTTTACTCGTGAAACATCAGTTTACTCTTATACTCTTAAAAACACGAATAAATTGGAAATACTAAATGAAGTTCAAGTAATGTATTTATATAACACAACACACAACGTGTGTTTCACAAAGCAGCTTTACAGTCTTATGTAGCTGAACCGCTAAAGTGCAAGCCAAAGCGATAGTGGCAAAAAAAAACAAAACAAAAAAAACTCCCTGTCCCATGTGTCTTGTTAGAAAATGGCATTAAACGCACAAACAAACTATAGGCTTATAACTAAATCTTTGAACTAATAGAACTTTTCTACTGGTGCATGTGTGGTGTCTTGACATTATTAGAGCTTAAGAGACCTTCACTGTTGCAAGTTCCTATCTATTACTTGAATGAATAATGTGGAGGTGGCAAATCCAGCATTTCCAGTGAGCTGGTAATCTGTATGTCATATTGACATTGTCAGAAGACATCCTGTTTAATAAAACCGAACATGCAGCCAGAATGAAAAATTCAATTAAAATGACAAAAAAAATGTATGGCTTCAGATAAGCCAAAGCTTTGGGAGCTTGTTTGCACTGCACTGTAATCGATACTTAACACAGCCTAAGAGCAATTTACATTTCTCTTCGGCAGATAAACGCTCCTCGCTGCTCATGGCTGAACTCCACCTCTGGGTTTACTATTTAGATTAAAGATAAAATATGAGTGGAGAGCCAGATCCACATGATGAATGCTTCACCGTGTTGCCTGGGATTTAGGCGATCAATCAGTGTGATTATTTATTTGAAGAACACAATTTTCTGTCCCACAGAAGTTGAAAAAGAAGATGAAACCAGCCGTCATGCATCTGTCAACGCATAGTTAAAATTGATTTAGGCAAGTATTGACACCCTTCCTACCTAACATATTGTGTAATACCTCACAGGTTTCAGTAATAGCTGCTTGTAGCAATGAACATCAAATCTAAAGCACTGGCAGCCAAACTAATCAGTTATACACCAATGTTATATATACTTTTGTTGGTAGACTACACGTGTAACACAAGCCAGCTCAGAACATTTGCACTAATTGTCTGTTGTATAAATGTTTTTTTTTATTTTTTTATTTAGTTTATCGGTTAGTATTTATTTTGTTATTTTTTGACACTTTAGGGTTCAAATTTTTAGAAAATTTTCTAAAAACTTTGGTGACACTTTCTATAAATCAGATATTCCTAATGCATTATAAGCGCATTCATAAAGCTTTGTGAAGTTTATGCATATGCATTTTAATATGAACTTATTTAAACTTTTGATTCTTTGGATAATTGTAAGTTGATGAACAGTTATATAAATATATATATAAATATATAATTTATAATGCATTATGCAACCCAGTGTTATAAGGCGTTATGGCATGTTCATATAACACCTTATGAGTGTGGTTATGTACATCTATGACATTAAAAAAGAGGGAGTGGCAGCTCAGTGGTTAGGGTGCTGGACTATCAATCAGAAGTTTGGGGGTTCAAATCCCAGGTCCACTGAAGTGGCCAATGTGGGTCCTTGAGCAAGACCCTTAATCCTCATTGCTCCAGGGTCCCGTATCAACCCTGTGTTCTGACTCCAACCAAGTCGGGATATTTGTAAGTCGCTTTGGATAAAAGCGTCTGCTAAATAACTAAAAATGTAAAAATGTAAATGTAAAAATGTAATTCATAAAAAGGATTATAAAGCTTTATAAAATGTTTTAAATGTGTTAATAATACATTATAAATACTGAATTTTGTTACAAGAACAAAAATCACCTCTGTAAAGCTGCAGCAATAATCAGTATAATAAATGAGCAGATATGAGCCAACTTTTAGATTGAGAGAAAATGTGATTACAGTAATAGTTGATTTGACCATAGCTCTTTACAATCACCAAGAAGCGGCTTAAAAGGCTTTATTTTAGCGATTTTTAGCAAGCAATCAACCCCACAGCCTGATTTAGGGCCTGCCAGTGTGTTTTTGCTATTGTGGCCATGTGATTCATGGGTGTGTTTTGTGTGTCACATGCAATACGCCAATCAGCGTGTCATTTGTCTGATCTGGTCTGATCTTGGTTGCGATTTTAACGGGGCAGTATGACAATGCTTAAAAAAACATTTACACCGTTTGCAGGAAACTATTTCACAAGCCCGGACAAAGTGCCTGAGCCAAGTGGCTAGTTAAAATAATAAAACCTAGAAGATTTCTATGAATCTGGTATATATAATGCATTAAAAGTATATTCATAAAGCTTTATAAAGCATTTATAAAGCTTTATAAAGCATTCATAATGCTTTAAACCCCTTGTCATAAGCACATTTTACTGTACATAGATATTCATCATCACAGTCATAAAGTTTTATAACAATATGACATAAGGCTTTAGAACACAAAAAAACATAACACATTATAATCTTAACTTTATAAACTTAGGGTTCTTAAGCCTTTTTGGTAACATTTTACTCTGTTTCTGTATTAATATTGCATTGTTAACACATTTATAAAGCTTTATAAAGTATTCACAACTAATAAAGCTTGTCATTTATAAAGTGACATAATGCATTATGTTTTTTAAATGTCTTAACCAGTGACCTAAAGCTTCACAACATTTGTGTGAGCAGTAACTTTATTTAATTCTAGGAACTAAAAGTAAACCAGCACTTTGAGAGCAGAGTTCGTATGTTGGTTTATATAATTGAATGAGCTCTCTTAGATACTGTGAAGCCTGATTATGTAGAATTACATATGCTATTAATTAAATTTTGTAGTCAATGTGAAATTGAAATATTGACAATTTAAATTTATTACATCCTGTCAGAGGTGAATTACAGTAATCTAACCTTGAGGTTATTAAAGCGTGAAGCACGCAGTTGCCCTCTAAAGCTTTCAAATCCAAGCCAGCCGACCAAATTAAAGCAGTGTATAAGGGAGTTTTCAGACTTGAAGATTTTTTTTTTTTTTTTTTTTTTTTTAGGTAGCCAATAAAAGGGGTTCTGAGGCAATTTACTACCTCACAAAGCTTTTTATAAATTCAAAATATGTATGAGCATTTAAATCTAATCCAACCAGGTAGTAACAGCGTATAAGGCTTTGAATTTCTAAATCTACTAAACCAACTCAACAAGGAAAGTGAAAAGAGATATCAAAAGTCTTCTTTTCATTTGTACCTGTTAGGTTTTGCTACATCGTAGAAGATCTTAGTATTTGGCACAGTTGTGTCATATACCTGGTTTCATATTGGCATAGTGTCTTCACCTATCGTGGAGGAAAACCAAAAAAAATGAAGTACATGGAGGACATGCAGGCTTCACACATATTGGACATGTACTCACACCAGTGGGAATCGAACCTGGGGCTATCTTGCTGTAATGCAGAACCACTAAGCACTGCAGCATCTTGCTACTCACGCTTATACAAACCTGTAAAAGTTTGCCTCTTTGTACCGGGAAGCCAGGTTTTAATTCCAATCTGTGTTTCGTCCGGCTTCTCCGTTTTACTCCCACAGTCCAAAAACATTGTTTCAAGGTTATTTGCCCCTAGTGGTCTGTTGACTCCTCAGGGTGTAGTTGCGAAGTGCCCAAAACTCTCTTCCCTAAATGGGCATGGGGAACCCACCTCCCACCCTTGGACCCTAGCAGAGGATTAAGCGAAAGATAATGAATGAATGAACTGTTCTAAAACATTCAAAGCCCATGACATTAAGCCACTCTGACAAAAACTAAATGAAAAAACACAGTTAGTGTCCTTCAGGTCTCTACTGTTATTCATCTAGCTTTTAATCAGACCAGTATGATTTAGAGTCATCAGGACCAACCTCTCAGGGAGCAATTCTCTGCAAATCCATTTAAAGTTTAACATTAATTAAAATGGCATTATACCATCTCCTTTGTGTGAGTGAATAAAGGTAGGTGCAGCTAATATTTCCTTTTTTAATAGTTTTTGACAAATTATGGATTGACTCTGTAAGTGATTAAGTCCACAATAGATTTAATATGAAGTATATTAAATGCAGTGATTTGTTTTTTTTTATCTGAGCAGCCAGATCTATCCGAGGTATTGAATTGTAATGTGTGAACACAGAAGCCCCTCTCAGTAGACTTGCTGAGGTTCTCTCAGCCATGTCGTGTACCTGCAGGCCTCTTGGTGGAAAAGCGCCAAGCTGTGCTGAAGATCGCAGTGCGTACGGCTTGATCGAGGCAAAATCAATCTCACTCAGGTATGAATTATTTAGTCCTGCAAATGGATATAGCCAAAGCAGTCTCGTGGCATTTGTAGATATGAGTTTCATTGCTCTTAATCTCTCCTCAAACAGCAGCAGTGGGCAGAGGACTTTTAAAAACTGACCTGGAGGACCAAAACGTGATTGAGTCCAAAATTTACTCTAGAAAGTTTATCAGGTATTGTGTTTCCAGATTTTTACCATGATACCATGATTTACTGAATTTACCTTAAATGCTGCCAAACAAAACCAGATGCTTATTTGATCCTAACAGTATGATGCAATGTACGAACAAGACTCTTATAGATTGCTCTTATTACGCAATAGCTGCAGTAAACCACCCTGTCCTTCCTTTACAAAAATGTTCAGCTGTACAGGTGGTTTGTCCTCAGCTTGTTTTCCAATAGAGTCTTCATCTTCAGCCAGAGCTCCCTACTGGCATTCTCTGTGGCATCCATGGTTTAAATGATGCATGTATAATGCATGTTTCCTCAACAGGGTTGCAAAAGTTTCTTGCAGCCTGTATTGCATCAACAGCACCAGGATCTTAATGTGTTTCTGTTTGTTTGCTTCTTCCATGTTCTCTATCCAAAGTACAAAAAACTTTAACCTGATCATCATTCACACACTGCTGTAAACACAATAAAAACAAGCTAGTATTTGTCGTGAGCAGCATTTGCTGTCATTGAAATGAACCAGGGGATCTACAGCTACATGCTGTATTGTTAGCAAGGTTAATTCAGGCAGTGCAATTTTAATGTCAGATTAATACATAGCAAGTGGTGATAGTTCAATTACATACCTTTAATTGACATCATGCATCTGACAGACATTGTAAATTGGCTAATTAGATGGTCACATTTACTAGTGCGCAGGGTCAAGAACACATATTAGTGTTGTGGAGATAACAGATTATCAGCTCAGACGCATTTTAATGGGTTTATCAGAATGCGTGAAAGTGCCTAAGGTGATTGTGGTAGAAAAGATAGCAGAGCTCAGACTGAGGACTGGCAAGATTGCACTGATACGTTCACATTGTTATGCTAAACTCAAGAATAATGATAATAATTCCCAAAGAAAAAGCAAACGACATTTGTCAGATGCTGTTATAACAATTGGTCCAATCCTGTTTGCTTAGCAAGAAAATATTGAATGAATGAAAGAATAAAACAAAATAAATGTAAATGAACCAGTGAATGAGTTTTGGAAAACGACCTTTTCTGCGTTTCCATAATACATTAATGAAGCTGGTACTGAATAACTCCAGTAATCTGCACAAAGACTTACACCTATGCTCTAAATCTGGGGTTCTCAACTGGTCTCAGACCAAGATTTATATTTTTTCTAATGGTTTAAGTCGCGGTGCACTTTTATAGAATACAAAACTCATAGAAATGTCAATAAATTGGTTACATATACACATATCCTGTTTAAGCAAGGCAGTGGAATATTGGTACTGTTACATTTAGCAGACGCTTTTATCCAAAGCGACTTGCAAGTTCCATACAGAATACCTGGAGCAACTCGGGTTAAGGGTCTTGCTCAAGGACCCATATTGGTAACTTCATTGGGTCTGGGATTTGAACCCACAACTTTCTAATTGCTAGCCCAACACCCTAACCACTGAGCTTCCACTCCACATGTAAACATATTTTATTTATAAAAGTAGAGTTCAATACTAAAAAATTATACAAAATTTTTGTTCTAAAAAATTAAATATATAAAAGTGTAATGTAAATAAATGTGTAACATTTAACAGAATGACATTCACATTTTTTGCCATCTAATAGTTTTTGATTGATTCAAATTAATAATAAATTCGAAATCTTCAGTTTCTATTTCCATCATCATTATCTTATGCTTAATCCTGTACTAGGATTGCGGGTCCCAGTCCATCGCTGGGCACACACTCACTCACTCACACTCACTCACACACACACACACACAGTCACACACACACACTATTTGGGGCAATTTAGAGAATTCAATTTACCTTGAATTCATGTTTTTGGAATTTGGGAGAACCCGGAGGAGACCCACGCAGACACGAGGAGAACATGCAAACCACCCAGATTGGGATTCGAACCGGGAATATCCAACGATAGAGCTAAAAGTCAAGGTTTAACTTTACTTTCACTTCGCATGTTAAACTAAATGAGACAATAAGACTTGTCTAAGTCACGTGATCACACCGATTAAATCTGAAGCAACTGGCAAAAACAGAGATGTAGTTTATGCGGAGAAAATTGGCAACCACCAAATCCGGTGAAGTCTGAAAGTCAACAAAAACAGAGGTTCCACTGAATTAAATTTTTATAAGCTGTCCGTGACCCACCCAGAACGTGACCCACCATTTGAGAAGCGCTGCTCTAAATGGAGTTTCACATTTGTACATCATTTTAAAATACACCATTAGACAGATTTTTACAAGAAATGCAATGTCTTAATTGAGCTTCACAGTACTCCATTTTTTTATCAAGAAGACCAAAGCAAAATAGTACAAGAATGCATAAAACATAAAGCATTACAGAACTATTTCCAGATATTTGGTATATCAGTCATTAATCAAATGCGTTATAAAATTCAGAAAATTGTTATCTAGTTTTACATATTGTTAAGAGTTCGTCTATATAGCAAACAGATAGTGAACAGAGAGTACAAAGTTTTTCAGAAAAATCCTGCACAGTGTGAATGGAGAGGACATACTGTAGAATGTCAAATAGAATAGTCAAAGCAATTGTATGCATTTTTATAGGGAACACACAGACACACACACACACACACATACACACACACACACACACAGTCATATGTGATATACAGTGTATATACATTATAAATCCATTACAGAAATCTTTAGCTAAAGTTATATAAGCATGAGTTTATTTCTCTTGAAAGGTGATTTTTTTCAAACCTGACAATGTTAGACAGCATGAAGAATGTGATCCCACTAATAAAGCTTAATTAATGCCCATGTGGAAAGAGATCTTAATTAGTTATGACACTTTAATAATTTACAGATAAAATAGGAGTAATTAAAGCATCATGTTAGAAGATTTGCTCCTAATGTCTTTAGGTCCCAGTATAGAATTTATTAAAAGGGAAAACTGAATTCAATCGCAATAAAAATATTGGCTGTCCCATATAACGTCCTTTACCTCCATATTTTGTAAATGAAATGTAAATTTAGAGTGTGATATAAAGATTAAATCGAAAATTATTTTAATACCATAATTTCATAACATGGGCTTAGTGGCTTAGTGGTTAGCACATTCACCTCGCAGCGCTGGAGATTCTTGGTTCGAATCACAATCTGGGTGGAGTTTGCATGTTCTCCCCGTGTCTGTGTGGGTTTCCTCCAATTATTCCAAAAACATGAAGGTAAATTGAATGCTCTAAATTGCCCTGTATAGTGTGTGTATGTGTCTTTGGATATGTGAGTGAGTGTGTAGCGCCCGAGACGTTCTCCCCCACGCGACCCTCATGAAGGAATAAGCGTAAGATAATGAATGAATGAATTTCATAACATACTATGAAAAGGTCCATCCATCCATTATCTTCCATCCAGGGGAGAACATGTTGAGTGCTGGGCAAATACATCCAGGACAGAGCGCCATTCTATCGCTGGGCACACACTCACACACACAGATTATATGGGACAATTGAGAGCAACCAATTTACCTTGAATCTATGTGTTTGGACTGTGGGAGAAAACTCACGCAGACCCGGAGAGAACATGGAAACCAACCACTAGGCCATTTTTATTTTTGGCGCCAATCTATCGCTGGACACACAACCACTCACACACACTATACAGAGCAATTTAGAACATTCAATTTACCTGGAATCCATTCTTTTTTTTGACAGTGGGAGGAAACTGGAGAACCTGGAGAAAACCCACACGGACATGTGGAGAACATGGAAACTACAATTAGTTTGGGATTCGAACCAATAACCCCAAGTGCTGAGAGGTGAACGTACCAACAACTAAGCCAACGTGCTGTCCCCTAAGCCACAATGCTGCCCCACTATAAAAAGGTATTTTATTTGTTACTGTAACTCCTTCACTGTGATTCAGAATGAATTGATATCATTCTGTCTTAGCATTGCAAATTCAGAAGATGAAAATGGTGGGTTTTTAGTTTAACTTCATAATTATCTGTGCCACATGGAAAAGAAATGCAGGCAAACTCTGGGATTCTGAGTTCTGGATTGAGCCATTTATTAAGACCATAGACCTCTTTGAATAAGAATTTTGCATGTGTAAAAATCCAAAGTCTTTTTAATCCAGTAAAGGCATTTAGGATTTTTCAAGATTATTCTTTAAAAGGGTCATCTTTGTTCACAGACTAGGCAAAAATGGAATTGGAGGGCATTGACAGGCCGATTGTTTTATGATACTGTAATTTAAATGTGACCCAGCACCTAATCTAGCTCTGGGAAACCAGCCCAGTGTTGTCTGTGGTGATGGGATATTGCTAAATTCTCTTTTACATGAATTATGCCTTAATTACTATGCAGAAGCTTCGTGGTGCGCCTGTCTGCATGCGGAAAGGACTGTCTTGGGATATAATATATATAATAAAAACACTGAGACAGTTGGGTTAACAGAAAGAAAAAGAATGATGTTTGTAAAAAATGTCAAGTTAAAACTGTGAGGACTTTTGACTAATACTTTATTTATTTATAGACATTAGCAGACCCTGGTTCAAAAGAAAGTTTTAGATTTGTTTAAACCTGGAAACCACCAAAGAGCTGAACTCAACCCATGATATGCACATGATGTCACAGCTGGTAGGAATTCACAGTGATGACTCCCTCTGGTTGGCAGGGGGATAGCGATCGTAAGCTGAAATGTGGGTGACCAGATAAGTGACTTGTAAAATTGTAAGGGAAGAACTGGGATGTCTGAGTTATACTGTGATATCTGTAACTGAACAATATGCTGTACTGGTTTAAAGTTTGGACACACCTTTTTTGGCTCCATTTATTATTGATTTTATCAGTTGCACTTACCTTAAAGATGGACTTTATAGTTCTACATTTACAGACTGTTGTTCGTCTATTTGTGGACTAAAGTAATACTTTTTCTGTTCTAATGTTCAGAACCTCAATAGTACCACCACAGAGCAGGTATTATTTGGCAGGTGCATTATTCTTAACCCAGCAGTGTTACTGAGGGGTTTAAATGAAACTACAGCAGCACTGCTGCACTAAAACCCCCTCAATGCATTAGTCACTGCAGAACTGACACCAAACAATGCATTCTGTGATGCTCCTGACCAACAGAAAACAGAGAACGAACAGGGAGCTAATAGTCCATCTATGTGGTTAACATCAGAAAAGCTAAAGCACACATTGTATGCTCCCTCAATTAAGCATTTGAATTCCTTGTGCAAATAACAATAAACAATTGCTCTATGATGTCGGTCCTAACAATAAGGTGATGTGCAATTAATACATTGAATATAAAAATTAAAAAACAATGTATAAACACCAGCAATAGATTGATGCCCTGTCTTGGGTATATTTGCCCAGCACCTGAGATGATCTCCCCCCCAACCCTTTGAATGACCAGCACATCAGCAGCCAAAGGGCATCACTATAATTTGCGCTGCTGTGATTTTGGTCCACTCTTCTTTCAGTCTCTTCAACATTGTGTAACTGCTGAGGGTTTCTTGGCCATAACTTTTTCACCAAGAATGTTCCTGAGGTTTTCAGTTAGGTTAAGATCAGAACTCTGGGCTGGTTATTTCCTTTATTACAATGTTTTTAGTTTTAATGAACGTCTTTACTTATTTTGCCGTGTGACCCGCATTCAAATTGTGGTCTGAACGAGTAATGAACGCAAAGAAGGTTAAAGAAGGTTCTGATACACACTTGCATTTATTCTGCCATGTAGCTGTATGGCAGGTCCAGCTCCTGCGGCCTGATGCATATTGTTCTCTAAGTTTGATCTTTAGTATATATGCATTTTAATGCATTATGATATGTTCCAAAGCATTGTGACATTATTATAACACTTTAAATGTGATTATGAACATCAATGTCTATTACAGATGCTTCTGACAAGTGTTATTAAGCATCTATTTAGAATAGAATACAGTATAATAGAATATAATTAAACTTTATTCTCACTGCACAAGACGCAAGTAACGAAACGAAATGCAGTTTGCATCCATCCAGAAGTGCTTACCAATGAAACTATTAATGTACAGTGGATTGAGTGTACTGAAGTATAAGTATGTACAGGCGCTAAGTGTACAGGCTATAAACAGATTATAAATATGAAGGTAATATAAACAAAGTAAGTAAAAAAATATATGTATGTAATTATGAACAGAGTAGATTATTTGTATCACATATACAATAGTTGGCAAT
>JAOUQT010031072.1:0-11426 GCA_025769995.1 Xyliphius kryptos
ACAGACAATTGCTTTTAAAAAAATTGAGCAGGATTGATGGTGCTGCAGTTTAACTGTTTTTTCCTAAAAAAAAATACTGACTTGTGTTGTTCTCTCATTTGTAAGTCACTTTGGATAAATGCGTCTGCCAAATGACTTAATGTAATATAATGTAAATGTATATGATAATCTGCAGTTTTTGCACCATGGCCATATACTGTAATCAAATCAAAAAACCCATTCTGATCATCACAGTAACTCAGCTTTCAGTTGATTAATTAAACAAACCATGCTGAATGACGGTAAAGCCCATTTGGAAGAAAGTACAAGCAAGGCTTTATTTGCTATTCTTCAAAGCCTGACCCATACTGTATGTATGGCCCTAACAACAGATAGTGAAGTAATCCGTATTTAAAAATAATAAATGTGCTCTGTAATGGACTGGCATCCTGTCAAGGTAGGATTTTAATCTTCCCTTAACCCAGTAGCGCTACAAAACCCCCATGACTCCAATTAGCATAATCAGCTTAGAAAGTGAATAAATTAATTAGTAAACATATCTGTGCTCCTACTTACAAAATATGGGTGAATAGGTGAAGAAAAGTGTATATAAACGCACTGATAAAGATGTGTTTCATTAACCATGTCCATTAAAAATAACCACAATGCTTACTTACATGGTGGAACTGCTCCATACATGCTGGATGACTGTGTGTACCCATGGTTTCATAAAGATGCATTAGATCAGATTTTGCAGTGTGGACTATGACAGCTTTCTCCGCTCTCCCTACTACTCAGTGTAAACATTCTCCATCCTCCTTAGATCCCCTGATGGGTGTCTGGGCCAGGCAATAAATGGCCAGGGGTATTATTTTTGTGCCACTATGATCATTAATCGTGCACTGTTTGGAAATATAGAGCATTAGCTGCTGCTAGTGCATAGCCTGTCCATAAACAGTAGACCCCAGCTCCACCCCTACATGAGGTCACCAACACTACAACTCCTATAGAGTTTACCCCAGCCAGATAAAGTCACCTCCTGCCAGGCAGCTGGAATAACTCCAGAGCTATAGGCTAGAGAAGAGGACCTCCGGGGGATACTTAGCCTGACCCACCAAGCTCCCTCTTTGTTGAGCTCTTCATCAGGACTTCAAACAGGCGCCCAGACCCTAGGTCACCATGGAGTTCAAAAGACTGAATGGGCAAGTGGACCGGCTTGTTCAATAATTCAGGCCACTATATTTACTTAGGAAAAACAGAGCTAAGCCAGGACTGCTGTCTGTGAATTTAACAACTTAAACACGACCAATATAAGCCCCATCTTGTCTGTTTTTTCTAATATTTAGCATTTTTAGAAACACACATCAATTTCACACATTTAAATATTAGCTTTTTACCCAAGTCATCGAACACAATGGCTATAATTGTACCCATGTTGTTGCATTAAGTAAACAGGCCTTATGGTCTCGCAAAAGTGTGAACATGTGAGTGCAACCATGATCGCCATACGTGAGAATGACCTCGATAATGGCACAGACTATTTGTCATAGAGACAAGTTATTTAGCAAGGAGCCCTTATTATATAAACAGTTACTTCGCATTTCCATTCAGTCTGAGTCTTAGGAATCCACTTGGGAGCAGGCGCAACGATCACAAACTTTATTTTATGGACCTCTCTGCTGCGGTCTGACTTAGACAGTCCTAATAAGATCAGGCACATATATGTAAAATGAATGCATGGTGTTCAAGGCATACCATTTTTAATTTAACTTAAATCATTTAAAGGCTGAATTTAATCCCAACTTTCTTGTATGAACTTCTATCATGTTTTGAGGTTCAGGACTTACCGGCGACGGAGGTCCTCTGCAACCGTTGCACGGCAGCTGAACAGGTAAGCCCGCAGAGACTTAAGCTGCTGCCGCAGCTTGAGCACAGCGGCTAAGGGTTCCGCATGATCATACAGCCCTGGGTTCAACTGGTGCACATCCAACAAAGGCTCTTCATATATAAACTCCAGAAATTCTTTAGCTTGTTTGGATACCTGATAAAAAAATACTAATAATTGGCCTTCCTTTAAGAAATTAAACAATTTGTGACTTTTTGTAAACTTGGAGATTCTTATTCCATTAAAATAAACAAAGACAGGTACTCAAAATCAGCAAAGAAGAAACTTAAGGGGACTGTCCAAATACAAGGAATAGTATACATTGACTGATGAATTAGGTTTAAAGCCATAGCAACCTCGTCCGGCTCGTTTCAGGAAATGGTTATTATAAAGTGGTTTCATCATTACTATACTGTTAGATGGCCTTTTTTTCTGCTGTTTAAATAAAATATACATACTGGCAAATATTTTGGTACCAATGGTTTTGCCATCATTCAACATTCTATCCTAGCATTTAGGACCCACAAAAGTCATATTTTTAAAAGCTGGTTAAATTTTTAAAAATCTGGCCAGTAAACATTTACTTGGGGAAAAGAGTATACATATATAAACTACAAACATTGAGAAACGTATAATTACATATATTCCAAGTTTGGGAATATTGATAATAATAATTCATTTGGTAATATTGCCACATATGTATATAGTCACCTAGAAATTTAAGTCTATATAGAAATAGTTTGGTGGGCTTCATGTGGAAGAACTTGACTGGTCAATACAGAGCACTGAACTTAACACAGTGTGGGTGAACCAGAATAATTTCTGATAGACACACTACAAAATCTTGTAGAAAGTCTTCCCAAAAGAACAGATGCTCTTATTGCAGCAAACAGGAAACTTCCTTAGAACAAGACGTAATTGTAAATGTAGGTGTCCCAATAATTTTCTCCAAGTGTTGCTAATTAACTATTTCCAAATCTATTTTTATAGAAACTTTTACTTCTATTATACTTAAGTTTTTCTTAAAAAAACTAATTTGACTAGTTTTTGAGGTTGATGCTTGGTGATGTTCAGGGTAAACCAAGAAAACCAACTTTTAAAAAAAAATTAAAATTGATAAATAGTGTTTACTGTATTTAAATTTATTTTTGGCCATGCCAAGAATGTTAAAATGTTACTGTTGCAGTAGCAGAATTCATACGTGCCTGTTAAAGGGCAGTAGACTAAAGGGCAAATTATGTGTATTTTTCTACCTTATGTTTACTTGTGTCCCAGTTATGAAGCAGTCGAGCCGGAATAAGAAAGAGGTTGTCCAGGTGACAGCTCTGGCAATAATACCATCCACTGTAGAAGCATACCTTGGCCTTGCCTCTTGACAAACCCACTGGTCTTTGACAACCTGCAGGTGAAGAGAAGAAAAAACAATTAATACTTGAAGTAAAAAAGATACACAAAGTTTACAACCTGAGTGATAAAAGTGCTTCATTAGCTATTGTGACACAGCTCAAAGGCCAGGGTTAATTAGGGCTTAACAGTGCTATCTCAAATACCTGCCCTTGATAATAATTAAGGTAGTAACGGTGGATTTGTTAATGTGTCTAGGTTTATGATGTAACCCTTGGTCAACAATGCTTTACTACAGAGACAGGCCAGACATCCAGCATTGAAACACACTGCCATCCAGTCACAACAAAAGAGCTAAATCTAAATATATCCTAAACATTTACTGTTGTGTCTTCAGTTTGTCTTTGTTGGTTGTTATTTATATATTTTATTTCATTTTGAGACTTAAAACACTTGGACTTAAAAGCAAGAGAGGAACCATAACAGGTGATCGTGAACTAGGCAGGTGTCCCTTATCCAACCATCTAGGTGAGCCAGACTCTGGAAAAGCATGACAGGAGAAAAAAAGAATAAAAAGAATGGCAAACTAGACATTTAGACGTACATGGACATACACTATTCTCAGTGAAGCATGCCGTCGCTTCCTACCTCCTACCTCCCAAGCAGAGGAAGAGAGAGATGAGATATAAGATAAGATTGGAAGAGACAAAAACAAAGTGAAAAACATGGTCTTCAAAAACGCAGCATACTGACCCCATCCCATAATTCTTGAGACATCAATCAAATAATGCAATCATTTTGGAATTGACTTATTAGAGTTATAGCTTTAATTAGTTCCAGGAAAGGTTCAAATTAATGCTATGGCACAGACAGGTATTTGAAACAGTTACAGTGTGATGGTACTTGTTTTTTCTAGCATTACAGTGCCTCTATTGACAAAGCAAGACAGAAACGCAAAGTTACATGAGTGTGGGTCGCATCTCAACCACACTGTTTACACAAATAAATCAGATCTTATATGGCACGTTTCAGACCAATTAATTCATGGCACATACAACACTCTGATTTATTGGCCTTTTGTAGCTTTGTTCTTCACGGTACTACAAGTTAGGAGGAGGCTGCATAACAAACCACAACATAACAAACTACACAGGATGTTCAAACTAGAAATAAAACAACAAACTGGGACATCCTATTATCAAAATACCAGGCTGTGACTAATGTCGTGCTTTTTTGTTAATAGTCAGTATCATTACAGCAACTCCAGAATAAATGCCAACAGAAAATCTGTAAAAACATGTAATCACTACTTCAAGTTAACTATATTCTTATTTAAGTCCAGTTCACATCTGCAAATAAAGAGAATTTGATTTCTAACACTTTACAATACATTTCTAGTAATTCATCTATCCATTCATCTTCCACTTATTCCTCTACTAGGGTCGCTGGGGAGGGTTCCCCATGCCCATCCAGGGAAGCACCTCTCAGGGGCTGGGCAGATATACCCAGGACAGGGCGCCAATCCATCGCTAGGCACACATTTCTATTAATTGTTTTACAAATTATTCTCTAACGTATCACAGTGTGAATGAGGGGGGCACAATTGCTTAGTGGTTAGTAGTTCGCCCCTCATGCACTGGGGATTCCCGGTTTGAATCCAATCTGGGTGGAGTTTCGATAGTTCCCCACATTCTCACAACGGTTGTCTTCGGGTTCCTCCTACAGTCCAGAAACATAGATTTAAGGTGAATTGGCTTCTCTAAATCGTCCTTATAGTCTGTATATATTGAGGGTGGGGGTTGTGTCAGAAAGGGCATCTGACGTAAGACACTTGGCCAAGTCTAATATGTTCATTGCTGTGGTGACCTCTAAATAATAAAGAGTAAAACGCAGAAAGAAGAAGAAGATTGCAGTGTAAATAAAAGGGGGCTTTTACTTTGATTTAGTATTTTTTTTTCCTACAAAAGAGACAATGTCTATTTCTAATTATTCAACCACAATCTGCTTAGGTCCTTAGTTACAGCAAGTTTCATTATATCATTATAAACTTAACCATGATGTAGTATTTAAAACACACCAACTAATACAAAACAATTAAGTAATTTAAACCTATATTATAAATAAATGGTAAAAACATCACACAGTACAAACGTCAACCTTTAGGTTTCCACTGTATATTTCATCCTTTAACCTCCAAATCGCTCTTGATTCAGAAGTACAAAGGTAACAGGGTCATTTGCATATTGTTTTTGCCGTTGCTCAGTCGTCCTTACTAAATACCCTACAACACACCCATTTAACCAAATGCACAATTGATTAGACTGCTTAAGCAAATTAGAACAGTTTATTTGGGATATAGGGAAATCATGGCCCAAGAGTATTAACACAAGCTGAAAGACGGTTTATTTACCGTAACATCTTGATGTAAAATTCGACCATAGAGTTTGTTTAGCCATTACCAAAAAATTGAAGCACTTGAAAAAAATAAAAGCAAAACATGCCTTTAAATAAATATCGCTGAGCCTGAATAGCTCACTAAAAAATGTATTTTTCTTTGTGGTTCCCAGCTGAAAGATCTTTCACTCCTACCCATCCCTAAACCAATACATAATAGGTTGTTCTAGCTGAAGCTGAAATCCAGCATCATGCACCAAACGTTCCTGCCAATGTAAACCTGAGGTTTTCAAAGGCAGGGACCCCAGGATATAAAAAGACCTAGTCGGTGTCCCCCTCCTTTTCCCCACCACCGATGGGTGCCTGATCCCAGGGCAGAGCCACAGACCACGCAGTGGGGTGTCGTGTGTCATGGCTGCCCTGTAATCAGTGTACATGTGCAGTTTGAACCCACAAATGCCAGCCCACTCTGGAAATAGCACATCTCTCTATCACTCACTTCACATTCACATGTTGGGAAAACTGTTATTAAGTTTATGTATAAGGCATATGTTTTAAAAATGCTCAGAGCTTTTATGCAAAAAGAAAATCCGAAACTTACATTGCTGTTCAGAAGCAAGTAAAATAGCTCTGACAGGGCTAGCAACCTCATTCAGTTATTTAACTCCAGGGTGATTTTTGTATAAGTTTTACATAATTATTTAATTGCAGTCAGTTTTTGGTGAAGTTAGTTAAAGCTCCAATCCAATTTATTACCACAGTTCATGCAATAAAATTCTTGATTATCTTTTTATTTGAAGAACTTTTTGTACCTGCTAATGTTCCACTGTCCAAAGTATCAAGACAACCAGTGTGTTCAAGAAAGTAAACCTGACACTTTTAATTGGCCATGAGCCAAACAAAACTAACAGCACCATAGCTACCTGGGTTTGGTACAAACAGGGGCTTGGCTGGTAGCACTGTTTATTGTAAAGTACCCTTGGTTCCAGCTATTTGTTCTTAAATGTGTTTTTACCTTCCTCCTGTTAGACTGTCCATTCCTTTTATTTATAAACTGTATCCAGGAAGCCTAAGCATTAACATAACTTGTAAGATGTTCATGGACCGGTTTTGGACAAGGATCAACTTAAACCATCCGCTGTCTTCTCAGTTCCTCTCTGATAAAATAAGAAAATATAGTGTGTATCATGTTTCTGCACATTTTTTTAAAGCACACAAAACAGGGTAAGCACAATGAGATAATCTGACAAGGATGACATGACATGAGGAGGGACTGGGATACACCATGTGGGAAAAAAAAGTGGCTGGTTAGGGTAAAGATGGTTTCTGAGGTCTTTGGAAACTGGTTAGCTAAACACTACTCACAAGGTTTAGAATCACCGTAAAATTGTAACATTTTCCTTGCCAACTTGTACTGTACAAAGAATAGACACCATTTCTTGGAACGGAAAAGTTTCTGCAGATTTCTTTGCCACTACAACTGTTCTGGCAAACAAAAAACAAAACCAAAGAAAGTCACCTTAATTGCTCTACCTCAATCTAATCAGTACAATATCTCTGCAAACAATCAATTGTTTTTTTTAGGAGTTTGAAGTCTGGACAGAATAACAAGACATTTTCTGACAAGAACAATTACAAATTTTATGATCAAGGGGCAATTTAGTATCTTAGGTTTACTCATGACGTCTTTGAACTATGGAAGCCTGAGTAAATCCACACAGGCACTCTACATAATACTACAAATCCAAATGGACAAAACATCATCTCCAACTTATCAACGTCTTTGAAATCGGAGCGACCAAGAACCTCCCGCATAAGCACAGGGAGGACATGCAGACGTCACACAGAAAGGAGCTTTGTTTGACCCAACAGAGAATAAAACGTCTGACCTTCTTGCTGATGGGCGAAAGAACTAATCACAATGCAACTGTGACAGCCACCAATCGCCAACCCCCCTTGCACCGCAATAGACAGTTAGCATAGAATATTATTTATTTGATTGAATTTAAAGCCTTGGAATAGTTGAACGTTAACATGCCGCCACTTTGCCCTGAAGATTCAGGTTCGACTGCCAACCAGGATGGAATTTCCACCTTCTACTCCTGTCTGCATGGGTTTTCACCGGCTTCGTCAGTTTACTCCCACAGTCCAAAAACATGGATTGAAGGTAAATTTGTTGCTCTATTTTACCTCATTTAAATTGTTTCCTATATAGTGTGCGTGTGTCCAGTGATAAACTGACACCCTGTCCTGGGTGTGTCTGCCCAGCTCCTGATGGGCATGGCAAACCCCCCGCCACCCTAGTCCCTAGTATAGTATTAAGCAGAAGAAAATGATACAAGATAATGGAAATAATAACAACATGTAGGATGTCATGCCATGTAGAACTCTGTTTACTTTGTGGCTTTTGTTTCAGTCTCTGAAACCTATAACTGCCGAAAAATATAACCAGTGATTCTGAGGCTTTACTCCAGTTAAATATTTCAGCTAGTAATTTCTTTAACTCTGATGGACAGAGTACAGGAAGCGGAGCAAAGCCCAGAATCTGTGTAACTTCTGGGAAGGGAATGGCCAGAAATACCAGTGCCACAAAAAATTGTATTGGAAATTGTACTCAACAGCAGTCATCTGAAGAGCACTGCAAATCTTTCACGTGAATATAAAAAGCACTTCAAACTTTGAAAACAACCTAAAAGGCCGAGCAACACAGGCTACAGACAGTGAAAAAAGAAACTAACATTAGAAAAAATCTTCTAAATGTTAAGCAAGAAAAATGACCAGAGCCAGTCTGAGAGTATGGGAAAAGTAAGCTCTTGTGCAAAACAAGTTTGATGTGCTTACTTCGGAATTACATAGCACATCCCTGAAACATCAGCTATTTAGCTGGAAAAAATATCAAGCACTTCCTTTACAAAAGGTTTCTGTCAGAATACGCATATCTAATCAAGGGGTGGTGTGTGGCCCTCAGGAGAGAGGATCACCCTGTTGGCAGAGGTTGACACTTTCAACTAAGCTTCAGGGAAGAATGCCTAAGAAGCTGTCAGGTGGGGTGAGGGGTGTGTGTGTGTGTGTGGGGGGGGTCCTTCAGGACACCACAAAAGTAAAGACGAGCGGTTGCTTTGATGTTCATTATTTAAACTCCTACTTCAATAAAGATGTGCATGAAGGATTGAGGATAAGGTCTTGTAGGAGGTCTGATGTAGCTTGTGTGTGTGTGTGTGTGTGTGTGTGTGTGTGTGTGTGTGTGTGTGTGTGTGTGTGTGTGTGTGGCTTAGAGGGATGCACTGGACATCTTTTTGATATAAACAGTAGTTCCCACCTGACCCTGTGCAGGCTCTACATCACATACTCGCCTCCATTGTCCTGTTAACAGCTGTAACCTTCCTATTTGATCTGCTGTCCTTGTGTTTCTCCACAGGGTCTCTTCAAAGGTTATGTGAAAGGGCTAAACAGAAAGATGTGTTTCAAGCCAACCTCGTATTTAGTCTTAATGGTGGACTATGGTGTGATGCATGTGTCAGTGCATGTTCTGTAAAGCCACAACTCACATTATGGACTGCATACTTTATTTACTGTACACAGTTCTATGTAGGACGCAAACAGCACAGGTGATTTAAAAAGCTGGATTAAGCCAACAGTGTACTTATTCATTCAAATAGCAATTTACAGGTTTTGTTGCACACAATAAAAAACTATCAAAGTCATAAGACTTCTGTAATGATAACAGGTCCTGAGCAATAGGTCATAGTAAAAGACTGGTTTGCATCACTGGGAATAATATAGATCTGTGGTTTATTCTATTTTAATTGGCACTTTCAGACACTTGCAGAAAAATCCAAACAGAGTATACTTAAGCAAACTGAAATTCAGAAGTATGTTGATCAGATGCATCTTTGTACAATAAAAGTAGTTATAGATGGATCTCAGAAAAACAAGTTTGGGTATTGATTCTAAACAAAACCAACAGGCTTCTAATTTCTACAATTTTGTTTATGTTTTTAGACATCTGCACTTTATGGATAGTCCCTTTGGACAAAATATAATGATTGTTGGCTGTTTCACCAGGATTTAGAACAACATATTTTAGAACGTCGATTGTAAGAACCAGGAAAAGAGATATGTGCATACAGCAAACCAACTTTACTGAGCTGGTTGGAACCAAAACATTTCCAACCTGCAGACATGAGGTTGGAAATGCCACTCCACCCCCAATTTTGTTTTTAAAACCACCATAAAGCCTCTTAAATCACAAAAGACATGCAAATGCTACCTGAGTAATTAGTGAGTTGCATGCACTCTGCACACCACTTCCAGTGACAAATAATTATATATGATTTATCAAAACCCACAGCTATAACTAGCCTATAGATTAACATTAATATTTTGTCATTTGGTGGATGAACTGCACTGGAGCAGACACAAGTACTTTTTGTTTTGTTTCCTTAACATTTTAGTAATAGGTTTTACTATCGAAACAAATCCTTTTGTCCCTTTTCTGTTTTACAAGCTAACCCCCCAACTGTTTCAGCAAAGACAAGTGCACTCTTAAAGGTGCTAACAAATTGGTGGCAAGTTGGGTTAACCAGGGCAAAAAAATGGGAAAAGGAGACCAAAAAGGATTAACTTAAATCTAAGACAACACAAGAATGCAACAGTGCTATGACAAAGTCCCCCTCCTGCTTGGAAAAGAACCCCAACAGTATTTTTGGTGCCTCCTCCAACTGGGGTCATTGCCCTAGATGTCCCGTCTGAAAAAACAGCGTGTTCATGCACAGTGCCCTTTAAACACAGTAATGGCAGCTCCCTAGCAAATCCTTCTGACAGCTACTTGGAGGGGAGGGATAGTTGTTTAGGGAGTGTGATGAACAGAATATCCCCTGACTCCTCTTCCAAATGACTGACAGGAAAACGCAGTCAAAAGGATATTGGAAGTGAAAAGGCATCAGGGTGTGTATACATGAGTAAATCTATTTGTATTCTCTGGAAACGTCATCTATATTTCCACAGTGAAATTTTTTCCCACGACGAGTAGTCAGCTATTCACAAAAAATGAATTATATGAATAAGGATTATATAAGGAAGTGAATGAAGCAATACAAGGCCAGGAGGTACTAACAGAGATACATCACTATGAAACGCAGGTCTTTTCTTGTATCCGCAAACAACCATAGTGGTTGCAGTGTTTTCATTGTAGCAAAATAGGAGCCACGCCTAGCAGTCATTTCAAGAATAGGATGAATTGATTGTACAATTCAACTTTAGTTGTAGTCCTGCTTAACTCGAACAAACCTGTTGCAAGTAGAGTGATTGTTGTTAAACTCGTTTTGAGGATGGTCACTTTTTACTCCAGGGAAAATAAAATGCTTGATGTGGTTCTGACACAATAAATACATTATATGCTAGAAGGCAAAGAATAACAAACGAAACCCACATGTGTACATTCCCACAGCTTTGAATCCTGTACCTGAATGCATTTGCCCAGTACAGGAACAAGAACAGCACAATGAAAGCTCAAACTACAAAATAAGAATTTAAAAAAGGGAAGAAAATAAATCCATTACACTGCACATCAGGCAAGTTACAAACTAGTATTCAGTATTTACAGTCAACAACAATTTGATGTATTTAATCAGTTGGTATGAAACTTAAATAACTTAGATAAAATGTTAATAACATTGAGGTTAACAAATGAGATATTGCAAAATATAAAATATTAAAATCAAATATAAAATATCAAAATATTAGAAAACAACACACAATTTCCTAAATGTCAAGGTCACTATGTAGTCCTATGTGAATGTATCCTAACAGGAGTTAAAGAGCA
>JAOUQT010031081.1:0-11425 GCA_025769995.1 Xyliphius kryptos
TACATATTCTTATTTTAAAAAATGTGTCTTAAATGTTATCGCCGTGGGAAAGTGAGGAACGTAATTTCGATTACTTTTGTATGTCCAGAACATGTGAAGGAATTGACAATAAAGCCTACTTCTACTTCTACTTCTACTTTATCCAATGTGAGACATATAAATCATTACATTGTTGGTCTCAAATATTCCAGAACCACGATTTGCTGAGATAAACTTCATCCAGTACATAAAGCTGTTTTATTTTTTTTTGCCACATAACTACTTTGCCTCAACTTTAGCACTCATACAAACCGCTTTGTTTCATTATTTTAATTTCCCTTTTGAACAGATGGCTTTGACATTAAATCTGTTTTTAAGGTGAAATTGCAAAAGGAATTATAATACACCTTGGAGAACATAAAACAACATATGTGAAAAAATTAAGTTTACTGTAAAGCCTTGATGTAGACAAGAATGCCAATACAGAACACTGTGGAATTTAAAAAAACTTTACAAAGGCCATTAAATATGAATGTGTTCTTTCCTTATCCAGAGAAAGATACCATGGACATTTGGTGCAATGGACAGAAAATGGAAACTGCAGTAAGTATCCAAATGTATTTCTAGTGTCGGTTTTAATATTACTTTCAGGTTGGGGTTTATACACAGTGCCTTGCAAAAGTATTCACCCCCCCTTAGATTTTTATCTGTGCTATTATCTATGCTAATTGTATGTGATACATCTGAACAAACAAAATAGTATTAGTTTTCCTGAAAAAAGGAAAAAAACATTTTATATACACACACACACACACACACACACACACACACACAGCGCCCTCCATAATTGTTCTGGCTTCTAATAAATTCTTTAAAATAAATAATATAGGACAACAATGCAAAAAAGAGAAAAATCTAAGCTTTACTTCATCTGCCTTTATTTGTTTGAAAAAAATACACATTAAGAAATAAATCTTTTTAAATTAAATCATGTGTGCCACAATTATTGGCACACGTGGTGTTTGTACTTTGTAGAACTTCCTTTTGCCAACAAGACAGCACTTTGCACAATCTCGCGAAATTGTTAGGCGTCTTGGGACTTCTATGCACGCCTATGGTTTTTTATTGGGTTGAGGTCTGGAGACTGAGATGGCCATGAGAGGAGCCTGATTTTGTGCATTGTGAACCATTTTTGAATAGATTTGGCCACAAGTTTAGTTTATATTATAATGCTGAAAGACCCACTGATTACCCATTTCCAGCTTTTAATCAGAGGCCACCAGATTCTGATTCAAAATGTCCTGATATTTCAAAGAGTCCATGATCCCATGTATCCTCACAAGGTTCCCAGGTTTTTTGAAGTCAGGTTTGGTTTTATAAAAAAATATCCAAATCGCTGATGATCCCCAAAGCACCATTAAATACATTATTGTCAAATGGAAAGAACATGGTAGGGCAGTAATCAGAGAGTCTAGACAGAGACCAAAGGTAACCCGAAGGAGCTAAAGAGTTCCCAAGCAGAGACTGGAGTATCTGTCTGAAACTGGTCTGAGTCGAGGGGAAGATGGATGGTGCTAAATACCAGGAATTCCAGGTTGTGAGGTAACAATTTGAAAAATGCCAATGGGTAACTTTTGCAATGCACTGTAACTAACTTTAATCAGAAATTAAACTAAACTAAAATCATAGTTATAACCAGTCAAAAATATTGTTCTGGATTTATCTTATTTAAGTGTTGTATGTCTTATTTAGCGTTCTTTAAAACTTAATAGTCAGACAACATTCTGGGTTTATTTGTAACCATCTTAAGTTTAATCACTGCAATAAATATATTATGAATGGTTATTGTACCACCACATAAAGTAAGTTCTGAATCATTTATATTAACAACAATAAATAATTTATATACCATTCCATTGTCAGGGCTTTGTTTCAAATGCCTTAGTTTGTATGTTAATAAGTTGTATAGTAAAATACACAGAGGTTTGAGATCTCGTCAAGTAAACACTTTTTAGAAGCTTGTGCTTTGTTTCAGGGTCCTGCATTCTCCTGTAGGAGTTTATTTTGCAATAATGACCTTTTTGCTGTAGCGTTTATATTACTAACAACATGTTTAGTCTGTGTTACATGCAGTACTAATACATACTCTCAGCAGCAAAACAAAAACATTACTTCCATCAATCCAAATCCAGGGGGAGTTTGTGGATGATGGCACAGAGACCCACTTTACTCTGGGTGACCATGACTGCTGCATTAAGGCCATCAGCAGCGGCAAGAGAAGAGATGGGATCATCCATACTCTCCTGGTGGATGGCAACGAAATGGCTGAGGCCAATGAATGAAAGTCTCTAAACTTTAAAGTTTGTGAAATTGTTTACAACTGAACTGGATCGTTCTTTACTCTCAGGTCATTGGTTAAAATTTAACAGCAATACATTTGTAAGCTTTTGTTACTATTCAGTATATCATATGTATTTCAGATCATATTTCTTAGTGTCACAAACAAGGTGAAGACTGGCTTACTTGTGAGATGTTTTTGTTTGAATTTAGCAGACAGCACTCATTTTCAAACCATTACTCCCAAGTTAAGCAAGCTACCTTCTCATGGTCATGTTAACATAATGGTAATTTAAATATGGTCAAGCCAGTTTCATGTAGGAACAGTATTTTGTTACATTTTCCCCTTTTCTAATTGTTTAAATTAACAGTCAAATAATTAAACAGTACCTGGCCCAAAAAAAAAAACATTCCCAAAATGAACTGGCTTTAGCTTAGCCTACTGTATACATCTGTTGTAAAATCATCTTTACAAACTTGTGCAACATCACATTTATTTTTTCTGAAGTTGAATTGTTTATTGGACAAGATTATGTATTAATGGTACTAAAATGGCACTCATTTCATTAAGAGTTCCAGTATATTTGAAAGACTATTAAAAGGACAGGACTCAGAGACAGGCAAAGTTTGTCTGTGCCATCATCAAAGCGCATCAAAACATTACTCAGCTTTTTGTTACATAATGTTACTGAGCTTAAATCTGAAAAAATTAATTACCTGCTGACCTTAACATGAAATAAAAAACAACATAAGTATTAAGCTGTGTGTCTAACGTTTACAGTCTAATTAGAATTACAGTATTGTGTCTTAAGTTGTAGCCAAGAATTGGCAAAAGTGGCTAGAGCCACAGATTGAGTATGTTTTATATTAACAATAAAAATTGCTGGAATTGTTAACTGAAAAAATATAAAGAAGAAAACAACATTTTAACGCTCTGAACGTTTGTTCCTTAAATCCTTAATTAATCCTAATTTTAGTCATTAAGACTTGCCAGAGGTCAGGATTTGATAATAATGCAGTTTATTTTTAAGATACCAAATATTAAATTATGATTAAATAAAAAAATAATAAACTAATAAAGCAATTAAATTAAATGAATATTAATTTTTTTTTAACTTACTGAATATTAAATAACGATTAAATTGGCTACATTTACCATTCTTTAAGGACTCATGTGGGCTTTAGCCACTATCACTATGTCTTAAATTAGTAATTTATTTAAAGGTGCACTGTGTTTAAACCAGATGATTTACAAACTGTATGTCTAAATTCAGTTTTGTAACCCCCTTTTTCTTTTTCGACATTTTTATGTGACGTCAAGATCAATGTATATTGTAAAACTACATGGAAAATTGTGAATAGCTACATCCATCCCAGTGGTGTCTGTAAATACCAAAAATTTTTCGTTCAAACATGATATGAATCCATTCGTCATTTCTTTCCAAATTATCACAACATTTCATTTAACATTTACCTGTTCTCCACTGTACCAGTATTTTTATTATTGTACCGCTATTGACGCTGCATTTCTGTATGCAACATTTACACTGTATAAATGTACTGTTTAGTAATTACATGGTTAATGTTGACCAACTTTTAACTTAAATAAATTCCTGTGTCAGATTCAGTTTTTTATTTCTGTTAAACACAGCAGTAAGTTGCATTTACAACTGCACAGTAATTACAGTGCCCGCCATAATAATAATAATCACTTCCTGTTTCCCTGAGGTATAAATATGGTGTTACACATACGCCTATTTTTCTTACTTTTAAACATGGGAAAGACAAGCGAACACACTTCAAATAGGGCAGATGTGTGTCGACCTTTATAAATCAGGCAATGGCTGCAAGAAAAAAGCCACTCACCTGCAGATGCTTTAGAAAGTAAGAAACTTATAAATGAATAATAATTGTGTATTATTAATGGTTTGCACTATGTCATATTTGGTGTCTATGAAATCCCAATGTCACAGCGGCCAACAGTTAAGCATGTACATAATGCCAAGAGTGTCATAGTATTCTTTTTCATATTGGGTTGATATTTTTGGTCTATGCTGTTTTCATGTAAATATTTCAGTATTCAGATACCACAGGAAACAAGCACAATGACACACCAGGAGACCAAACAAATGGCATTCACACCCTTTACACCAGGGCCTTTGATACGACTCAAACACAAGATGTAAACCAACCGTAGCCTGTATTTGACCGTCTGATGATTAGCAAAACTTCAAAGAGTTTTAAGGGTTATATAGTGAAACTCTGGCCTCTCTCGCTCTCTCTCTCTCTCTCCTGGGACCTGGATGCAGAGTCGAGCCGATGGCACTGCTGTAGCAGCAGCCTGAAGAGGACACACTGGGGTAGAATCCATTTCCATGAAATCAGTGAAAGTTTTCTAACTATTTTAACTTGTAACTTTGTAACATTTGTCTTTGTTATAAACCTTATACATATACGTTATACATTAAATCCCATTTTCCAATGGTCTTTTAGGATTATAGTATGAGTGATACCTTTGGAGATGTATAATAATAATTTAAACACGCAAATATCCTTTGACCGTTTCCCAACGTTCATCTTTTGGCATTGGGACGCGGAGATCTCAATTTATATTACTACAATTAATATTAATATTCAAAAACTCCTACAATGCCCTTATCTACAGGCAGAGCAATCATCAAAAAGTTCAAAACATCTGGAACAGTCACAAACAAGCCTAAAAGAGGACACAAGTATGAGTATAGCCACCACACACGGTAAGAAGGATGTTAAGAGAAGTAAAATTTTCTCCAAAGCTCACTGAGAATTGAAGCAAATTGTAGCATCTTGAGGTCACACGGTTTCCCAAACAAGCATCAAGCACTATCTACATGCCAACTCTGGATGATTAAAATCTATATTCTCCCATCTTCTGATGAGTTATAGAAAATTAAATGCTGTGTTGGTCACGATTTCTTACTTAATGTGTAACTTTTCCCCCCACCAAATAAAGGCACTTGGATTAAAGCTTAAGAGTTTTCTCTTTTTTGCATTGTTGTCTTATGTCATAAATTAAATATATATTTTTTAATTATTAGAAGCCATGCAACACTTCTTAACAAGGGGTGCCAATAATTTATCTAGAGTACTGTATAAGATTTGTATTAAAGGTTATTTTTGAATGAGGAAACATGGGTAAATAAGGACACATCTCAAAGCTTGCTATATTTTTTGGTTTAATCATCAGTTTGTGAAGACCTCAACACAACATTTATACATTAAAAAAAAAATGTGTTTAACGATGACAGCAGATGGCCTATTAGTTTTTCTTCATAGGTTTTTGCCTGGCCTTGTGATGAAATTTTCTTTACTGTTAATTTCACACGTAATTGGTCACATCAATGTGTTATTTTAAAACAATAAAAAAAAAACATTAATATCAAGGGAAAACACCAAAACCACACAAATTCCATATTAAAGGTTATAAATAAAGGTTTGCCCTGTACACAAGAGCACTAATTAGAGAGTGGTAACAGAGGTGGTAACCGCTATTTGGTGGTTGTAAAGAGTATATAAGTCTCCGTAGGCTCCCAAAAAGTAAATCAAATGTCGTGGCGATCGAAGCAACGATGTGTATTTGTACAAAGAACACACAGAGTTTTATTAAAACTGAACAACAGCAAGTATTCTATTAAGTAAGCTAATTATGAACAATCTATAAGCACTTAAAAAAGGGCAAGAAAAAGCTTAAAATTAAGGTGAATCTTTCATCCAAATGTAATAGTTATGAAAATATAAAGCAGTATTTAACTTATTAATAAGTAAGATTTATATTCAGATCATTCATTTTCTTATGTACTATCCAAGGCTTGTCCCTGTCCACATACATTCCCAAATTTGCAAAATTCATCTAAAGCCTTAATGGATACATTACTCAGCTCTAACAGCAAAATATATTATCAGTATAGTTTATTAACTCTTGGATATAATGCATATTGTCCTTGGCTACAGCTAATTATATGTTGACTTTAACATATTCTAGCTAATTATATGTTGACTATTTTCACACACTGGAATACGCTGGTTTTCTGCATGTGATTAAGTATAATGGAAGGGCCAGTTGGCCATCAAAGATGACAAAGATATCACTGCTACTATTTTTCACACTACTGTAACGGACCAGTGGGTCATTATGCATTTCAGGAGGCACAGTCAATCCTGATGAACCCTGCACAGACTTCCCAGTAAGCACTTGAGCTTCAAAAAAGTACATGTATTTTTCTTTATTGTCTGGCCAGAGCTTAATAGCGTTTTTAATGTCGTTAGTGAAATAAATACCTAATCCAGATTGCTGAGCTGAAAAAAAAACCAAAAACATAATAATAATTTGTGATTTTTGCAGTTCAGATGCTTTTTACAGCATATTTAAACATACATCAATAAACCAATGTTATATACTAAGGTATATTCATTTTTTTAAATAGTTTGAAACATTCTTGTTATTTCTTGTACTACCTTTATGGAAAAATGTAAGAATTCTTACATTGTGGTGGTGCATATTCCTTCTGAAAGCCTATGGTGCAAATCAGATTACAAAATTGTGCATTCACACGCTGGTACAGGAACTGGTGGGATGTCACTCGCTTTTGGTTTATCTCAAAAATCCTTTTTAAAGCAAAGTTGTTAATTTGCTCTATCTAAAAAAAAAAAACATAAGTAATAATCACATCCCATGTCAAACAGATTTAAAATCATCAAAATGACTGAAATAGACTTCATGTTAAATAAATTTTTACAGTTTTGCTGCAATATGCAGTATAATATATATTATAAATAAAACTATTCACAGCTAAACTCTGCTCTCTCATGGAAGGCATTGCATTTCTTTCTTCCTCTCCATCCCTTATCTGCCCTGCTTGGCTTCTGTGTCTTGTCTTGTCAGCAGGACTCTCTGCTCTTCGAATTATGAAAATTAATTTAATTATATTGTCTCTTAATAAGTGGGACGGTGGCTTAGAGGTTAGCACAGTCGCCTCTCAGCGCTGGGGATTCCCGGTTCGAATCCAAAACTGGGTGGAGTTTGCACGTTCTCCCCGTGTCTGCGTGGGTCTCCGGTTTCCTTTCACATTCCAAAAACATTAAGGTAAATTGAATGCTCTAAATTGCCCTGTATAGTGTGTGTGTATGTTTGAGTGAGTGTATACCCAGCGATGGATTGGCGCCCTGTCCTGGGTGTATCTGCTCAGCGCCCGAGACGTTCTCCCCTGCATGGGCATGAGGAACCCCACCGCGACCCTCATGCAGGAATAAGCGGAAGATAATAAATGAATGAATGTCTCTTAATGATATTGACAATATCTTTTTAACGAGAACCTGGGGTTTGGGGAAACCTGCCAGACCTGATGGATTGTTTGCAGCTGGTTATATGATGGATGCGTGGGTGGATTGGCATACTGTATGCCGAGCTTAATTATGAATTGAGGATGTGGATGATGTTTATCTATTCAGATTTATGATCACATGTGCTCTGCTGATTGGATTGGGCGTCACGCTGGTGTATTAAGAAATTAAAAGAGTTGGGTCAGTTGACAAGTCTGCAAGCGCCCGTCGAAACATAACTGTGTCTAATCTGCTGTTTGGCTTCCAGTGCTATCAGCTGGCCTTGTGGGGCGAGCCGTTTTAGAAAAACTCTGTGACGCGGTGGCACTGGGGGGATTGGTGGCTCTGATCAGGGTTGGTTAGCGCACCTGAAGCGGCTTTGCATAATGACTGTGTGCCGCCTTTTAAGCTGCTCATTCACACGTTGCAGGGAGAGAGACCAACCACAGAGCTGGTGGGACGGAGGACTCAGCACGGCTACCACAAGAACTGTAAATGCTCAGAATTCTGTATGAAGTCGTGTTGGGTCACTAAGAAAGCCTCCTGTTGCACTCCTGTCTCCGGTCCTCATCCTTTCCACCCTGCCACAAACTCCTTGAATTTTTCTAATTCTTTCTGATACTAAACACGTCTTCTATAGCTTTTGTTAGCTCTACATCTTAAAAAGGGTCAATAAGTGCCTCACTGGCTGCTAGTACCCACCGTATCTGCGTAATATCTGTGCTTGTGTGCCAAATGTACTTTTTTCATGTTCACACACTGTGCTCTGTTACAGCACTATGTAAGTGCTGTTTTTTTTTATCACCTATCAATCTCTCCAAATTGATTCCATATTATTATTCTTTTCACCTGAATTTCCATATTGTTTGACTAAAAAGGCATATTTTATCTTAGCTTACCTTCTGTATTTGAATACCCCTGCCTTTAAATGCTTTCTCCTTTTTTATCCATTCTTGACTCCCAGGCTGTATTGACTTTTTCTCATACACTAATTCTTTCGTGGAATCTAAAATGTTCCGGTGTATCAGTACTTTTTTCTTTTCACTTGAAGCTATTTCTTCCTGGACTTGGAACAGCATGTTTTCCACCACCAAGGCTGCACAGCTGACTTGTACAGGGTCTCCTTTGATGATTATACTCCAGTTTCCATTGCTGAAGACCTCTATGATGTCTACATTAAAATCACTCTGAAGTTCACTCAGCTTGTCATGCTCCTCTTGGCCAAAGTGCATAACATGATCATTGTTTATTGTCATTGATGTAGAGGAGTTCAGGATGTTCTTAATCCATGTCTTAGCTTCAGACATTGCCTCAGCACTGTTTCCATACAAAATGATGCAAGGTGATGCTTTACTGTACTGTATATTTTCCTGAAAGCCTAAGCCTTTTAGAAACATGAACGTAATAAAATGATAAATTAATTGTTTACACAGCACTACATCAAATATACATATATATTTAAAAAATTCTCACGTTTGCTACTTGAGCTCTCAAAGGGTTCAGAAAAATGTGATGTTTGTTGCGTGGAAAACATTTCCTTTTGAAAAGCCTGAAATTAGACATAATTTAATAAGCTATCAAGTACATTACACACTCTGGTTAAAATATACATTATGCCAGGATCATAAATATAATTTGAACATGCCTTTAAGAATGTAAATTTTTTACCTCCAGCATCTTAGAATCCAAATGAAAAATGACAAAATATACATCAAGTTTACTCTTCTGATGAGATTTGGCAAATTTTTTCACTGCATCTATCATTGTAGAAGAAACCTCGTGTGCCTGAAAGCCAAGGTTGCCAGTGCCAAGAGCAGGAAAAGATATGGATGAAAACTTCTCATCAACTGCCTTTTGAAGGCAGTCGTTTACCACTAAGGAAAGTATCTAAACAAAAAAGTACATATATTGTGAAGTATGTTACATGTAAAGGCTGTAAGACCCTCAACTAAATATATATAAAAAAAGGTACCATATTAACAGTGCAGGAAAAAAAAACTTATTAAACATTGCTACTAAATATTAATACTATATATTAATAAAACACATGTAAACAGTCCAATTACAGGTTAAAAAGTATGAATTATACCTTGGATTTGGGATCTTGGTCTTTAGGTGCACAAACTGTATGGTACACTGCCTTACACATTAGATTGTATTGTTTAGTTTTTAGAATATCTCCTGAAACACCTTTTCCATATTTTGTTAGTTCATTTTGCATCATATGGCCAGCTTTATCCAGCAAAGCTATAGAAACCATCCCTTTTGACAGCTGAAGTTCAGTGCCAGTTGAGTTCACAATGACGTCCGTCTATAAACAAAAATGTAATGGAATATAAGTATAAGATGTTACAGAGACACTGATAAACCTAATTACATTGTTTAAAAATCATTATAAAATTCACATAGTCAGATTGAATAACAAATGTTCAGTAATATAAATGTGTTTTTCACACACAACAATAAATCATGTTACATTTTGTTAAGTGGTCCCAGACACTACACTGTTAACTGCAATGATTTCCACAGGACCAGAATAGAAAAAAACGATCAGAGAATTTGCTACAATTTGCTATAAAATCTACAGTTTGGTACATCCTGAGAAAGAACGGAAGCACTGGTGAACTCATCAAATACTTGCCCAAAGAAGACAACAGTGGTAGATGATCTCCATAATCTCCAGATAATTTCCATGGTTTACAACAGCCAACCAAGTAAACCACACTCCCCAGGAGGTAGGCATATCAATTATCAAGTGTACCATAAAGAGAAGACTGCATGCAAGTAAATACAGAGGGTTCACTGTGTGGTGCAAACCACTCATAAGCCTCAAGAATAAAAAAGGCTAGATTGGACTTTGCTATATATAATCTAAAAAAAAAGCCAGCACAATTCTAAAAGAACATTCTTTGAACAGATAAAACCAAGTGTTTCATAAAATAGATGAACAAAACATACAGCCAAAGTGGGATGTTCTTGAATGGCCAAGTCAGTCACCTGATCTTGACCCAATTCAGTGTGCATTTCACTTGTGAAAGAATAAACTTTAGACAAAAAGGCCCCAAAAAAAACAGCAACTGAAAACCGCTGCAGTAAAGGCTTGGCAGAGCATTAATATGGCATCTAGTGATGTCCATGAGTTCAAAACTTCAGGCTGTCATTGCCAACAAAGGTTTCTCAACCAAGTATTAAAAATATTTTATTTACATTTATTAAATTTGTTTAATTACTTTTGAGCTCCTAAAATGAAGAAAATTAATGCTGGTATGCTAATGAGGCCTAATGAGGTAGAATGGAAACTACAAGAATTAAAACTGAAGACTTTCCATCTTCTTGATTACATTCCTGAGGTTTTTAATAGGGTTTAGATCTGGAGATTGGTCTGGCCATGATAGGGTCTTGACCTGGTGGTCCTTCATCCACACATTGATTGACCAAGCTGTGTGGCATGAAGCACTGTACTGCTGAAAAAGCCAGTCCTCAGAGTTGGACAGCAGGACAATGCTCCATGCCACACAGCTAGGTCAATCAATGTGTGGATGAGTAATGGTTTTGGAGTTTATATACACTTCTCAAAAAAATAAAGGGAACACTTAAACAACACAATGTAACTCCAAGTAAACCACATTTCTCTGAAACCAACCTGTCCAGTTAGCAAGCAACACTGATTGTGTATCAATTTCACTTGCTGTTGTGCGAATGGAACAGACAACAGGTAGAAATTAGAGGCACTTAGCAAGACCCCCCTATA
>JAOUQT010031100.1:0-11425 GCA_025769995.1 Xyliphius kryptos
ATTTGTAAAACATTATTTGGTCAATATTCAAAAACAAAAACAAAAGTTTAACCCATTACTTTGTAAAGTAACGTCAATGTCTGAGCTCACCAGGTTTACACACTGTGGCTGCTATTTTGGCCCATTCCTCCATGCAAATCTCCTCTAGACCAGTGATGTTTCAGGGCTGTCCCTGGGCAACATAAACTTTCTCCGCAATTTTCTATGGGCTTGTGGTCTGATACAGATACAGATATCACCCTTCTTGTCACCTTTGCAGAAAATCACCCCAGTGCTTCACTGTAGTTATGGTGTTCTTGGGATGCAATATTTCCTCCAAACACGACGAGTTGAGTTTTTATCAAAAAGTTCTATTTTGGTTTCATTTGATTACATGATATTCTTCCAATCCTCTTCTGGATCATCCATATTCTCTCTGGAAAGTATGAACATATACTGACTAAAGCAGGGGGCCATGCCTGGCACTGCAGAATTTGAGTCCCTCTCGACGTAGTGTGTTACTCATAGCAGCCTTTTTACTTTAGTCCCAGCTCTCTGCAGATCATTTATCAGGTCCCTCTGGATTTTTTTCTACTGATACCATGATAATTTTAACTACACGGGAGATCTTGCATGGGTCCCCTAGATTGTGGCAGATTACAGTTGATTTATTCACACCAACCTGCTGTCTATTATAAGTTCACTCTTCCCAGACTGGTGCAGGTCTACAGTTTATTTCTTGGTGTCCTTCCACAGCTCTTTGGTCTTATCCATGGATGAGTTTGGAGTCTGACTGTGGACAGGTGTTTTTTATACAGAAAACAAGGACAAACAGGTGTCCATTAATACAGATAACGAGTAGAGGACAGAAGAGCTTCTTAAAGCAGAAGTTATAGGTCTGTGAAAGACAGAAATCCTGCTTGTTTGTTATTGACCAAATACTTATTTTCCACCAGAATTTACAAATAAATCCTTTATAAATTCTACAGTGTGATTTTTTCTCATTTTGCCTTAAAGTTAAAGTGAAAACTATGATGAAAATTATACACCTTTCATGTTTATAAGTAGAAGAACTAGCACAATCAGTGACTGACTAAATATTTTTGCCCCACTGTAGAAAGTGTGTTTCGTTTTCCCAGCAGGCTGACGAATGGAAACTCGGAGTTAGTGTTCAGACAAAATCTGCAACTGCTAACACACTGCACACACACTCGCAACCAATGAGACAGAATGTGTGAATGTGTGTGAGGCCTTCGGATATATGATTTGAAACAAACCTTATAGAGATTTCTCAAATTGGTTCAATGTGTATACACAAACACACAAACACACACATCAGAAATATAGAGTGATGTTGACGGAGTGGAATTATCAAGGAGAGAAGACTAAGGGAATGAGACAGAGAAATTGGGGTTGGTGGCGAGGGGGGGCAGGAAGAGATTTTAATCTCTGTGTGATCTGAGATTTGAGGAAAAATCCTAAAAACAGCACAACACATCTCTTTATTCTAAAAACAGATGAGTTCTTCGAAATCTCATACAGGTGGGATGAGTGGGAGACACACACAGAGGCAAAGAGAGAGAGAGAGAGAGAGAGAGAGAAACAGGAAAGTGTGGTTAGAGGGGATGAGAATGGGGGAAGAAACTGCAAACAAAAAGAATTAGGGTGAACAGGAAGCTGCACTCTGTGCACAGGTGTGTGTGTGTTACAGACACAAAATACAGGACAAACATATCGAGGGAGTCTTTTATGTGTGTGCGCAATGTAGATCTGTGAGGGAAATCCACTACAGTAAAATTAACTACAGAGAGCGCAGAAAGTGAAGAAAGCTGGAAACCCGTTAACCATCATGTTTCTCAAGTGTTTGTATTCGTGTGTGTCACTATGTATTGTTCTTAAAATATATATTTTTATATTTTCACACACTGTTTCGTACCGTTCTCCTATCAAACATTTCCTCAGCGCAAATTTCAAGGTCATTTTCGAATGATTTTACTACTTTACTTTAACATTAGATCTAGAGTTGTACGTATTCCACAATGATCATTCATGGCTTAAATTAAAGTAAACAAATAGGACTAAATATTAATTTACACCAAAATCTTTAATGTTAGCATTTTGTTTAAATGTGTTACCATTATGTACATTAAAAGTTATGAAAACAACAAACTACCTTTATCTTTTTTACTTTTAAATTAAAAATCAGCCATCCCCTACATTTCCTGATTCAGTAAAGTCTTGACTAACTTGTTACAAAATTTGGAGTAGATATATAATTGTATTTAGGAGATATGCATCAATTTCCAAAAGGTGAACTTATGTAGAATCAAATGCATCGAAAATATCCCCAAAATAAATCTGTCACTATACATCATGTGTGTACTTTTATCATTTGTCACAGGAAGGACAAATATAAGTCACTTTTAGACTAATATAATTATTTTTGTTTGCCTCCTGTGCTGTGTGACATAGAATTTTATGATGTCCATAATGTCAATAATGACCAGAGCGCATACAGGGCACACACAGGGAACTAACACAGTTAAACTAACGAAACATTTTTGATGTTTTTAAAATTTTCTTTGAAAAATTTGTGATGAATTTAGAAGGAAAAGCTGTGCATTTAATCTTTAACATGCACCATAACCTGAGAAGGTAGATTCGGGTCTCTCCTGTAAGCTGTAAATATCTAATTGATTGATACATTCCTTATCGAGTTATGATTATTTGATCAGACCCACCTCCTTAAATATCCAACTAGACCTCCATGTTAAAATTTCCACAAAACCAATACTAAAATCTTTGATTTTACTTTTTTTAAACTCTCACATCTCGGCCATTTCTTGGGCAATACACATGTATTTTAAATCATAACGAAGAGTTAGGTCTAGGTTATGTTATAGATGTTTGAGTTAAATACACAAATGTTGTGTGTGCATCATTTGCATTATTTGGCTTATTTTCTCCCGTTACAAATGCAAAATTGTCTTTACATTTTAAACATTCAATTACAGACAACATTTATAAAACAGTAGAGAGACTTGTCTACTGTAAAGCTACAAAATATTATGTGTCTACCTACTTTGGCTTTTGAGTTATGAAGCATTGTACCAAGACAGGTGCTGGAAATTTACTGTCTTCCAGTCTCTGACGCACATGCACCCCTGCACGCGGGCACACACACACACACACACACAATCACATCAGTATGGAGGAAACACTGATTTGGCTACAAATGTCATATATAAAAACGTGTAAAAATATTTACATTAATTTATACATAAAGTAGAAATAGATTAGTTAAAATGATTTGAGAAATGTAAATAATTTCAACTGAATATTAGTGTCACGCAGGCTTTAATTGGACATTTAAGAAAGGGGACGTGTGATTGGGTACAGATTTTGTATATCACCAACCATTCATTGGTTACACTTGTGTAAATACAGAATAAAAACAGCATTAAAAATAAATTAATGAGAGATAATGCTCACTGTATTAGGAACACAGGTATATGCAGAGATACACCAGCACAACACACAGCAGTTTCTGCAGTAATTTCACTTTCTACTTCATTATTATTTTATTTATTTAACTATTTTAGAACTGTGTGTGTGTGTGTGTGTGTGTACAAGGATTGCACCGCTGAATCACACGGTGCTGTTTGTCAAAACATGTGTGCCAGTAAAGACTGTGTGTGTGTGTGTAGTTTTAGCATTTCATCTGAAGTATCAATATCTACTCAGCACTTTCACCTCTGTGGGAAATTTAAAAGAAATGTAGGACTTTTCTGTGTGTGTGTGTGTGTGTGTGTGTGTCACTGCTGAAAAGAATTGTATTACTTTGTCTATTTGTATAAATATTTTACACTGATAGATACACTGATTGATATAACTTTAACCCTTAACTCTAACCCTTAACACTAACCCTTAACACTAACCCTTAACACTAACACAAACCCTTAACACTAACCCTTAACACTAACCTTTAACACTAACCCTTAACACTAACCCTTAACACTAACCCTTAACACTAACCCTTAGCACTAACCTCTGACCCTTAACACTCACCCTTAACACAAACCATATCCCAACACAAACCCATAACACTAACCAATACCACTAACCCCTGACACTAACCCCTAACACTAACCCCTAACACTAATCCTTAAGACTAGCATCTAACACTAGCCTCTAACACTGGCCTCCAACACTAACCCTTAACACTTACACTAACCCTTAACACTTTCACTAACCCTTAACACAAACCCTTAACACTAACCCTTAACACTAACCCTTAACACTAACCCTTAACACTAACACAAACCCTTAACAATTACCCTTAACAATAACCCTTAACACTAACACAAACCCTTAACAATAACCCTTAACAATAACCCTTAACACTAACACAAACCCTTAACACAAACCCTTAACACAAACCCTTACCCTTAACACTAACCTCTGACCCTTAACACTAACCTCTGACCCTTAACACTCACCCTTAACACTCACCCTTAACACAAGCCATATCCCAACACAAACCCATAACACTAACCAATACCACTAACCCCTAACACTAACCCCTAACACTAATCCTTAAGACTAGCATCTAACACTAGCCTCTAACACTAGCCTCCAACACTAACCCTTAACACTTTCACTTACCCTTAACACTAACCATATCCTTTAACGCTAACCCTTAACACTAACCCTTAACACTAACACTAACCCTTAACACTCACCCTTAACACTCACCATATCCCAACACAAACCCTTAACACTAACCAATACCACTAACCCCTAACCCCTTATCCTTAACATTAACCTCTAACACTAACCCTTAACACTTACACTAACCCTTAACACTTACCCTTAACACTAGCCCCTAAAACTAACCACTAACCCTTAACACTAGCCTCTAACACTAACCTCTAACACTAACACTAACCCTTAACACTAACCCTTAACACTAACCCTTAACACTAACTCTTAACACTAACACAAACCCTTACCACTAACCCCTAACACTAACCACTAACCCTTAACACTAACACTAACCATTAACACTAATCCTTAACAATAACCCTTAATACTAACAAAATACAGACACATACAACACACTCCTGGAACTGATCTAGTGATTAGGGGAATTTTACATATGGCCATAGACCATGATTAACAGCTTACTGAAATGTGTGGTGTGTGTGGTATGCGTGTGTTGTGTTTGTTGTGTGTGTTGTGTGTGTTGTGTGTGTGTTGTGTGTGTGTATTATTGTTAATCAGAACAATACAATACACAAGACAGTGAAATGAGTGTGTTTCAATAACCTCAGGTGTGTTATAATCAGTGTATTGTAGAATATATTTATACAAATAGACAAAGTGATACAATTTAATACAGCAGTGACACACACACACACACACACACACAGTATTATAGTTATGTTGTGGTGTTTTGAATCCTATAATGTTTTAGATAATTACACAACAATACATAATCTATAATTATTTATTACATTATTACACTTTAACATCCCAACCACGGTGTGTGTGTGTATGTGTGTGTGTATGTGTGTGTGCGTGTTATGAACAGGTCAGGCAGGTTTAACCTGTTCTTTATGGGAAAGTCAGCACACATTTCCAGTGAGGAAGTGTCACTCCAAACCACACACACACACACACACACACACACAACCAACGAAATTAACATTAAACTTTGAACATTAAAATTTATGAATTATTAAAAACAATATTTATGACGTAAAGAATAACCACAGTCTTCGTGTGTGTGTGTGTGTGTGTGCTTTCAATAAACATTTTCTCTCTCTCAGCTCTCTATCTTTATCTCTGTCTCTCTCTTATACACACACCGGTGTTATGTGCGTTCTAATCGCGGTGTGTTTATTAACATTCAGTTTATTTTGGTTCCACTGTGATGTCACATAATCACATAAGCTAGCCGGCGCGCGCTTCTATATAATAGGCTATAGTTTATTTAACACGCGTGTGTTAGGTGTGTGTGTTAGGGTAAATGAAAAAGAGAGCGTTACCTGTCTGTGTGTGTTCACCTGAGCAGTTCCGCTGCGTCCCAGCTGACCGGCGCTCACTCACTTCCGGTAACACCGTCACATCCAGCGTCCGCGCGCACCTGTCCGCGCTTACCTGTCAGCGCGCGGTCTCTTTCTCTCTCTCTCTCTCTTACACTTACACACACACACACACACACGCTGTCTGACTCTCTCCCTCTCTTTCTCTCTCTCTCTCTCTCCCTCTCTCCCTCTCTCTCTTTCTCTCTTTCTCTCTCTCTCTCTCTCTCCCTCTCTTTCTCTCTTTCTCTCTCTCTCTCTCTCCCTCTCTTTCTCTCTTTCTCTTAACTCAACTCAAAGAAGTTTTATTAACATGACACATTTGTCAAAGATCAGTTACAGGAAAACATTTAAAAGTTAGAATAAAAACAACAAAATATAAACAATATTTACACAACTATAAATAATAATAAATTAAATTAAAAGCAAATACAATAATAATAAAATAAAATAGAATTACAATAAAATATAAAATTTTATTTATAACTTTAAAATATTAAAAAAGTTTAATTCTAATAAAAACAGTGAAAATAGTAACAATAACAATATTTAAAATATTAATATACTCATTGTGTGTGCATGTGTGTATGAGACATGGTTATCCACTGTCCCTCACCTGGTGGCAGGTGTGTGTGTAGACTTCAGCTAGTAAATAACACATTTAAATGTAATATAGTATATATATAGATATTATAAAATCAATATATAATCAGTAAAATATTTGGGATTATATAATTGTGCAGAAAACACACTGAATACAATTACTGACATACTGATAAAGAGGAACCCCTACACACACACTTCCTTTGAAGTGTAACATTTCCAGTCTGTGGAATATTACCTTGTGCTCCGGAGAAGTCTGAGGCTTGTATGTGTGTGTGTTGTGGTGTTTTTCCAGCCCACCTGTTTTTCTTCAGCTATTGTACAGCTTCTGTGCAGCATCTCTTTATACACACACACACACACACACACACACACACACAGTACTGTACAGCTCTGTAAATAAAATAAACTTTTAGTCATGTGTAAAATCACGCTGTAAAGTGAAACTGGGAAGTAGTGGTTATAGGGCAGTCACACAAACTGATGAACTTTAGAGAAAGTATACCTATGCCAAAAGTGTGTTTTCTTAAGCCTTGTTCATTGTTTCATTTTTTTCTCTTAGTTACAAGTTTATTTCTTTGTTTATTTATCTCTGCAATTACTTCTGCCTCCTCCTGTGTGTTCCTGAACCAGAGTCATCGTTACAGCACCCCTGATAATTTTTATGATTTTCATTTATAAATCATTGGTTGTTGGAATCAGCAGTTTCTGTTAAATAATCATAGATGAACACAGTCATATATAAGAAGCGAAATAAAGTTTATAGGATTTACAGAAAGTGTGCAAAATTTATTAAAACAAAAAAAGCAGGTGCATAAATTTAGGCACCAATGTCATTTTATTGATTTTAATACATTTAGCATTAATTATCCAAACAAAAAATTTGTTATGTAAGCTAATTATCTTAATGAAATAAGATTCCTGATTCACATTTCTAATCTCAGCTTAATACAAACTCGATTCCAAAAAAGTTGTAACAAAGTACAAACATTAAATAAAAACGGAATGTAATAATTTACAAATGTCAAAAACTGATATTGTTTTCAAAATAGAACACAGACGACACATCACATGTAGACAACACATCACATGTATAAAGTCAGACATTTTGAAATTGTACGCCAAATATTGGCTCATTTGAAATTTCGTGACAGTAACACATCTCAAAAAAGTTGCTCATTATTAGGTCAATTGGCAATAGGTCATTAACATGACTGGTTATTAAAAGAGCATCTTGGTGTGACAGAGGCTCTCAGAAGTAAGGATGGAAAGAGGATCACCAATCCCCACTATTCTGACCTGATAAATAGTAGCAGGATGTCAGAGTTTGAACATATCATTATTTAGATTGCATAACATCTTCAAAATATTCAAAGAATCTGGAAGAATCTCTGTGCGTAAGGGTCAAGGCCCGAAAACCATACTGGGTGCCTGTGATCTTTGGGCCCTTAGATGGCATTACATCACATACAGGAACATTAACTGTGAACACAATTCATTGTGCCATCTATTGTTGCCAGCTAAAGCTCTAGAGTTCAAAGAAGAAGTTGTATCTTAAAAAGATCCAGAAGTGCAGAAGTCTTCTCTGGGGCAAGGCTCATTTAAAACAGACTGTGGGAAAACTGTTCTATGGTAAGACAAATAAAAAATTAAAGCTCTTTATGGAAATCAGGAAATCAGTGACATTTCAGATTAAAGATGAGAAGGATGACCCAAATTGTTATCAGTTATCAGTTCAAAAGCCTGCATCTCTTATGGTATGGGGCTGCATTAGTGTGTGGCATGGAGAGCTTACATATCTGGAGGATCACCATCAATGCTGAAAGGTATATCCAGGTTCTAGAACAACATATGCTCCCATCCAGATGACGTCTCTTTCAGGGAAGACCTTGCATTGTCCAACATGACAATGCCAAACCACATACTGCATCGATTACATCATCATAACTGCATAGAAGAAGGTTCCGTTACTGAACTTTCACCCTTTGAAAAAAGTTTTAGCGCACAAAAAAGACCTAAGGCAGTTGAGTAACTAGAATCCTACATTAGACAAGAATGGGTAAACATTCATATCCCTTAACTTGAGCAACTTGTCTTCTCAGTCCCTAGATGTTTACAGACTGTTGTAAAAAGAAAAGAGGATGTCTCACAGTGGTAAACATGGCCTTGCCCCACTTTGTCCGAGATTTGTTGATACGAAACTTAAAATCACCTCATTTTAAAACTTCCGCATTAATACATTTATGTTTTTATTTACAATTTGTACTTTGTCCAAACTTTTTTGGAATCGGGTTTGTAATTAGCTTTATTGTTAATTTCTTTGTATTTAGTACAGGAGTCATATGGGCATCATTTATACCTGTGCATATAAAACCTGCTCAGAAATACTACACCTGCTAATGTCTGGAGTGGGACGTTATTTAGTCTGTATCTGATAACCCAGCAGACCTTCATCTGTCTGAGTGCCACTCGACTCACAAGCCTGTGAGTAAAAACATGACAACGCTCCGAGTCTGTCCCTACTCTGCTGATAATTTTAGTGTGAGGTGCCACCAGAGGATTTGTCCACAGCACTCAGCTGCATAACTGCGATTAAAGGATTACATAAAACCATTAGATAATGAGATGGGCATCTGTCTGTATCATTGGCACCAGATGTTCATTAATCTCAAAAGGTTTAGGAATGAGTTTTTCAATTTTTATGAATACTTATAAATGTTGTGTTGTTGCACAATGTTACACGAAAGGGTATATCCATTTATTTATTTTCTTCCTCTTCAACTGTAGCACCCGGAGGAAACCTCCGCAAACATGGGGAAAACATGTAAACGTCCCACCCACTGTGCTACCCATGCCGCCCAAAAAAGGGAATCTAAAAGCTTAATAATGTTTGTCTCATGTAAAGAGCATTAAAAATGTAAAGACATTGTTGTCAGGTTACTTATCACCTCAGCTAAGGTATCTATAAACCTAGAAAAGTTTGAACACACAGATTTGACATAAGCTTTAACATTTTCAACGCGGAAGCCATAGCCCAGCTGGGAGCACACTGACTTCCTGTTCCGGTGAGGGAACGCTGTGTGCATTTGGCTGCCACTCTTCACTCTATTATTTTCTAATCCTCTTACTTAAATTCTTCTGTTTTTGTGGCCATGGTTAGTGATGGAGGATCAAGTCGATTGTGTAGCCTTCTGCCGACCCGTGCTTCATTTCCAGTTTCCAGCTACATTTATCTCCGAGTTGTAGCTCGGAATATGGCTGTTTACAGTGCGGTATGTGACTTACACTCTGTTTAGTGATGGAATAATGATACCTCAAGGAGTGTATTGACACACTAGACAAACTGTATTGGCACTGTATTGACTCTGTGTTGGTCACTCAATAGTGACCCCTGTAGTAGTTATAAAATCATTGCAGGTAAACAAAATGGAGGTTTGCCAGGTCCGAGTAATGGAAAATCGAGACAACAGGGGGTGGTAATTATGTTTGCTTCATATTCTAGAATGGGGGGGGGTATTAAAAACTAAGACATTTAAAAAGTAGAGTACATTTTGCTAAGCACAATCTTAAAAACCTTGACAGTCCCGGGAAATCTGGGACACCTGGCAACGGAAGAACATTCCATGTCTATTTAGATTGTTACAGAACCGGTTATGGTCTTTATTATGTTCACATGCTCATATTAGTGTTTCTAGTTTATCCGCGTTGCAACTTAGTCTCGATTAGTTTAGCCTTGTTTTCGCCACGTATATCACGTTTTCTTGCTTTTACCATTTGTTTGATACTTTGTTTGTGTTTATGTTTTTCCAGAAACCCGAGCCAAAGTGTTGAGGAGTCCCAACGGGAAGTTTTAGCTTACCTTTCATATCCTCTGAGCATTGCCTGTCGGCCATTTTGTTTTGTAGTTTTTCTCTATCTTCCGTATTGTTTATTTTCTCCCAACACTCTGTGCTATTTTGAGTTTTTATGTGCGTGAAAATAAAAGGCATTTGTCTCCATATTCGTCTCTTTACATCTAGCCTAATGTTGCAGTCTGGCATTGCTTGGATTTGAGGCTACAGCACTATCCACTGCGCCAACGTGCTGCATTTCTGATCAGTAACCCATTAATTGACCATTAACCAGTGAGCCACCAATGCCACTGCCTTTGTACTACCACCAGTTTAACCCCTTGTTTAACTCTTAAATATACTTTGTTTAATATGTGGTTAAGCACAACCCACACACCACTCTTACCGTAAGTTCAGCTGGGGAGAAAATACATTTTGCCCAGCAACTTAGGAGGAAGCAATTTTCTGTAGAAATGCTTTTATATTTATTTAGCTCAGTGGAGGTTCATAAGACTAAGAGGAAGCCAAAGATAATAACAGAGAAAAACATAATAAATAATGAACAGAAACATAAAAAAATATCAGTTTATAGAAAAAAATAAATAAATAAATATGGTTCTGTGCCACAAGGTAAAACATTTGCTATAAAGCAAAACATAAAAATTTCACAACCTTCTTATCTCATCTTTGTGTGTCGCATCCCAGGTCCCAAGTAGACACTATGCCTTCCTACCAGTTACCCAAAAACAAAAGTAAATATGCATGCTGTAAGAAAGAGACTAGAAGTAGGTAAGGATTTAAATTCTGGATTCATTAGGAAGGAGGGGCAGTCGTAGGCTTGTGGTTAAGGAACCAGCCTTGCGACCGGAAGGTCCCTGGTTCGATTCCAAGTAGCAACAAGTCATGGCTGAAGTGCCCTTGGGCAAG
>JAOUQT010031104.1:0-11424 GCA_025769995.1 Xyliphius kryptos
GAAACTTGTCAGGGCAGTCGGGGGGAGGAGGGGAGGAGGGAGGGGGGGCTCTGACAGAGGGACTGGTGTAGAGGAAAAGTAATGACATCATCAATAAACATCCAGCTGTTCTGATCGATCAATAATCATCAGAATCATCACGCCGTGCGTTCCACACGGTTCTTACTCTTCCAGCTTCGTGGGAACAGTTTAGGGAAGGCCTCTTTTCATTCCTTCATGTGAGCAAAATACATAATGACATTACTGAGAGAGTTTGGGATGAACTAGAACTGAGACTCTGAGTCAGCTGACCCCCCCCCCCCCCTTCCCCAAAGGTTAGGGGTTTATATCCCCGGCTGATTGAAGTTCCCAATGTGGGCCCTTTGGCTGGGCCCTTAACACTCACTGCTCCGAGGGGAGGAGAGGCTACAGGCTGTCCATATACTTTTGACCGTATGAGACTCAGTGTAGTTCCTGGTTTAGTTCCAGTTTAGTTAAAACTCGTTCTCTCTTGCGGTCCTGAAGCTCAAACCCACTTGGGTTCTCCGTGACGAGTTCCATGGCGTTCTCCGCGCGGTCGCAGCCGTTGTGTTTCTCATGCGTGGTGCGTTGTGGCGGCGGCGGCGATATGAATCAGAATAACAACTCCGGCGCTGCATTCTCGGCTGTAATTAACAACCCTAACGTTCCCTCGCACGCGGCGGCGGCCGAGTTCAGACTCTGCATGAGAACCAGCTGGTTCGACCTTCAGTTCACCTCCACGCGCTCGGCGGGTCTGTGGATCCCGCGGTAACGAGTTCGGCAGCCGACATCATCTTTTACCCAGCAGCATCGATTTCTCCTCATCTCCCCAAATGCGCGGTCCTGTCAGTACGGTTCCACTAATTAGCGGAACCATCCCGCTCATACTGAACACCTTCTGCTGGAGTTCTGGAACCTGATCAGAACCCACGATGAGACGGAATCATCACTTTCAGGCGGTTACGAGAGTTCTGATAACTCTGCTGCCTCCGTTCCCGCATTAAAGACATATTTTTCCCGCTGGGATTCCGTTGGCGTTATGACCGCGTTGGATTTCAGAGCGTTTGAGATGATGGCTGTGAAATGCAGACAGACGGCGGAACGACGCGTTTCACACACTGCTCATATGATGGACTTCCACAAGTTCATCATCGTATAACAGCAGTTCTGACCTCACAGTCTGACATGGGGTCACCATGGTGATGGACCTGACCTCACAGTCTGACGTGGGGTCACCATGGTGATGGACCTGACCTCACAGTCTGACATGGGGTCACCATGGTGAGGGACCTGACCTCACACTCTAATGTGGGGTCACCGTAGTGATGGACCTGACCTCACAGTCTGACGTGGGGTCACCATGGTGATGGACCTGACCTCACAGTCTGTTGTGTGTGCGTTCGTTGTGTGTTTGTGAGTTTTTGCGTACCGTCTCTGCATGTTGGAGAGTTCTTGGTTCCTTTGGATTTAAGACCGAGGGAACGACTTTAGGTGAGCTGTGTAACGTGGGCCGCGTCCCAATCCTTCTGGAGTGTCTTTAATGTGATTGTGTTTTATTAAAAGCGGAGTGTTGAGGAGACACGCCTGCTGTTCTGAGTTCAGTGCAGTTAAAATGATAAAGCTGTTCTGTGTAACTGCTGGGTTTTTAAATTTAGCTCGCAGTGATTGTTCTGAGGCAGTTTTCTCCTGACACCAATTACCCAGACTGCAGCTGGGGGGGGCGTTCGGGGCGTTAGTGGAGATATCACACACAGCTTTCGCGTTCTCCTGATTTGCCTTCTGTTCAGTTTCATCTGCGGCGGCGCAGACCGACGGAGTTCCGCTGGACCGCAGGCCAAATCGGCGGTAACTGATGATCGATGCTTTAAAGATCAAAGGTTCATGTGGAGATGAAGAGGAGCGTTAATCTAAAAATAGTTCAGAGTGGGCGCTGCGATCCTCACTGTAATCAGAAACAACACAAAACTAGTACCTACAGTCCACTACAAGGCCTTTTTTTAAATGTGGTGTTGGCATGTTCTCCCCATGTCAGTGCAGGTTTGACGTGTTGACCAGTTGCACATCGGTCAGTCGGTAAATTCAGTGTAATTAAATCGTTGCTTAACGCCACCTAGAGGAACCGCACTGCACCAACGCCCTGCTGGCCTAATGTCCAGCATTGGTAGTGATTTTCATGGTGATGAGGTCACCGTGGTCGTAGATTTCCCATGATGCCGCACTCCATCACCCAGAGTTTAAAGAGGGTTCCAGTCTGATAGTTTGGTTCTCGATAGTTACTGAGCTCAAAATCTGCTTGTCTCATTTACTCAACTCGAAGAAACGCCGTGTGGAAACGCCGTGTGGAAACGCCGTCTGCACGTCAGACTCCTACACCCCTCAAGCCCCGCCTACTTTTCCAATAGTTTTGAATGACAGTCAGCGTTTTGTATGACCTTTTTGTTTGAGCGTCATCAGCAGTGCAGTAGTTAGCGCTTCTGCCTTGAGAGAAGACTTGTGGGTGGAATTTGTGAAATTTGCATGTTCTCCACATGGTTTTCATGTTTTTTGGGGGTTTTTTTGGGTTTTTTTTTTGAAGAAAAGAATATTCTTCAGACATGAATCTGTGTGATGGGCTGTTTGTCTGTATATGTCAGATTGGAGACCATACATTACCTTTCCATTTAGCAGACGCTTTTATCCAAAGTGATGGATTTACAGATGAGAGAACGTCACAGTCAGGAGTTTTAGAAACAAACCTGCGCATCACTCACTCGGTTTTATTTTTATATAGTAAGGGTTTGTGGAAGCGGCGTGTTTTGAGTGTTTTGAGAAGTTTCTTGAAGATGTTGAGTGAGTCAGACTTACAGATGTTGGTCGTCGTTCCACCATTTAGCAGTGAACGAGTCGGAGTGTGTTTAGTGTGTTAAGATGGACTGAAGGTAAGAGGGGTCAGATCCAGAGACTGTCCTGTAGGTCAGAGTCAGTGAATGCTGCAGCTAGAGGGAGCCAATGGAGAGAGAGAGAGAGAGAGAGAGAGAGAGAGAAAGGAATGGTGTGACGTGTTTGCTTTGGCTGGTTGAACACCATTTCTTTTGAATAAGTACCGGGATAGGCCCAGCACCACCTTTACAACCTTTATTAGAACAAGCAGATTAGTCAGAGACTCTCCACCTGCTTTAATAATGACCTCAAAAATACCAACTGTATGCAAATCAGCCGCATCCTAATGAGCACTGATAATGTGTCGGGGGGGCGGGGGGGGTACGGGACCTCTGAGATAATCCTCTTCTGCTCTGTGTAAATATTTGAGTGGATATTAAGTTCTGCAGTTCTACAGTCCAAACTTTCTCTCAAATCGTATTAGAGAAGCCGTCGTGGGGGGGGGGGGGTCTCGCTCTATTTTTAAGCCTGAGTTCCTCTGGTGGGACCTCCATCCACACGCCGCTCGCTCTTAAAGCTCCCATCACTCTGACGGCGAGCAGAACATCGGTTCATTAATCAGGCGATGGGTTCACGGTCCTCCCTCAGACGCACGTCCTCCACCCGACGACCGGTCAGTCTTTAAAAACCACCTTATTGCTCTTTCTGCGGGTTCCTCACGCAGCTGCCAATGAGCTTCCGAGAGGAATCCGTCATAAGATTCATGGAAAGCCATTTGGGAGACTGAACCGGGTGCTTTGTTTCAGGTTCTCCTCCACGATTGATTTGTGGATCCAGAATTCATCCGAGGAACAGGAGCGGCACGGCGCCCCCACGCCACGGTTTCGATTTATTACACAAGTGGACGCATACGGAGTCTGATGTTCAAACTCTTGACTCTTTCACAAAGAGGGACAAATTCTATTAATTGAAGACCCCCAGGGGCCAGTAGCTCCTTCTGACCGTTTTTTTGTAAGTAAAATAAAGTAGTTTTTGGAAACTTTTCCTTTTTTAATAAATCTCAACAAGACCCAGAAGTTGTTCTATTAAAAGAAAAGGTAGATCTCGGTCCGACCCCGCGCTGACCGTGTGAGACCTCAGAGCCGACTGAATCTCCAGATCACAGTAACCACAGACTCCGAGTTACAGACGCCGAATGGAGGAGATGTTTGGAGATCCCATTCATTTAAACTCTAAACATCAGGAATGTGGGACGAACCCGGAGAACACCCACGCCGACACGGGGAGGACATGGAAACTCCACCCAGGTTGGGATTCGAACCAGGAATCCCCAGTGCTGAGAGGAGAACATGCTAACCCCTCAGCCATTCAGGCTTTATGACCCTTAGACGGTTCTGTCTTTAAGTCTTTATTGAACAGAACGGTCAGTTTGAGGAGAGGACATCGGATCGTCCTGCTTTTTAAAAGGAAGCTGATGAGACCGAACTGTAGTGTAGAATTCTGTATAAAAGTCGGATTGGAAGCGTTTTCTGAACGGAGGCGCTGTGAGGTCACACCGTACGCCGATGCACAGACTAACCCCAGAGCCGGGGGAGGCGCAGGAGAAGCGGTGATTAATGGACTGATGGATTGACCTGTAAAAGGTCATCCTGAGAAACTGTGGACTTTTTACTCCAGACGTTCGACTCAAACCAAACGTGCCGTGGATTCGGGGGACGTCAGAATGCAGCGCACACTCCGGCTGTGAGATTTGGATGCGCTTGGCAGTGGAGGTTTGGTAGGTTCAGAACGGTGGATGCATCAGCAGTGTCTCTCAGACGTGAGGAGATGTTAGAAGACACGTGTGCAGCTGATGGACTGGAAGCTTCAGTCCTTGTGTCTCAGAACTCAGCGGAGCTCCCTCTGCAGCAATGACCGGTTTGTGAGAGAAACACGAGCGCCACCCAGTGGACAGAGATATACTGTAACTACAGTAGAGTCTGTATTCAGGTCTGATCCTCATGTAACCATGGAAACGCAGCCTCAGTGGTTGATTGGGGGTTAAAGGTGATGCTGGAGCTCAGGTTGCATGTTTAATGGTGTTTATTGTTTTTGTTCAAAACACTTACGACTTTTATTTCAAACTTTCAGAACTGTCCAGAACAACCCCCCCCACCCCCCTCGCTCGGCCGAATGGACGTGTCACTGCTCAGAGAGAGAGGTTCTCCTGGAGGACAGCACCAGGTTCTTCACATCGTTAGTGAGACTCTGTAGCTCCTTCACGTCGTCCTGGCCGTCCCCCGACGCAGGCTCCGCCTTCTTCTCCACCAACCGCGTCCCCACCAGACTGTGGTACCGGCTGAGGAGGTCATACTGATCCTGCACACACACACACACACACACACACACACACACTCACACACACACACACACACACACACACACACACAGTGCAGGTCAAACTGGTGTCATATTTAACATTCTGTTTTAGTTTTACACACGTAGTGCACGTCTGTGTGTGTGTGTGTGTGTGTGTGTGTGTGTGTGTGAGTGAGTGTGAGTGTGTGTGTGTGTGTTCTTTTAACAGAAGCTTTTCACAAATGAGAGAACAACACGAGTCAGTAGTTTAGGAAGAACATTAATCTGTGCATTAATCTGTGCATTGCGGCATCGGACTGGTTTTGTTTCAGTAGTTTGTTCTTCATGATGATCTTCTTCTCGCACAATGTTTCTACGACTTTCTCGTCCCGCAGCTTTTATTGTAGAGTGTTGAAATTTGGCGGGTTCGTTGTAACCATAGTACCTTTATTCCCCCCATAGGGATCCATTGAAAAGGTTTGGTGAGCTTTTTTATTTATTTATTTTTGTTGTTATTTAGTCAGGTTTTTTCTTTTTTCATCCCCTTTACCATTTAGCAGTTTGGCATGTTTTCCACATTAGCAGTTTTAGCATTTTAGCCATTCTTTGCTTTTTTAAGGTTTTTGTTTAGATTTTTGTTTTTTAGTCAGGTTTTTCTCTTTGGTTGTCCCCCTTTACCATCAAGTTTGGTATGTTCTCCACATTAGCATTATTAGCATGTTAGCTGGGGTTTTTTTTTTTTTTTTTAGTCCCATTTTTCTTTTTTTTATCCCCTTTACCATTTAGCAGTTTGGTATCTTCTCCATATTAGCATTATTTACGTTAGCCTTATTTTCTCTTTCTTTTTCTTATTTTTTTTTTTTTTGTTATACCCTTTACCATTTTGCAGTTTGGCATGTTCTCCACATTAGCATGATTAGCATGTTTGCCTTTTTTTCTTTTGTTTTATTTTGTTATCCCCTTTAGCATTTAACAGATTTACATGATCTCCACATTAGCATGATTAGCATGTTATCTTTTTTTTTTCTTCTTTTTTTTTGTTTTTTAAGCAAAATTGTAAGGCATTTTTTTGGGCAAAAACGTAAGGCTATAATGAGGCGTTTTTTTTGAGTAAAAATGTAAGGCTATAGTAAGGCGTCTTTTGAGTAAAAATGTAAGGCTATAGTAAGGTGTTTTTTTTAGTAAAAACATAAGACTGTAGTAAGGCGTTTTTTTGAGTAAAAATGTAAGGCTATAGTAAGGTGTTTTTTTTAGTAAAAACATAAGACTATAGTAAGGTGTTTTTTTTAGTAAAAACGTAAGGCTATAGTAAGGTGTTTTTTTTAGTAAAAACATAAGACTATAGTAAGGCATCTTTTGAGTAAAAACGTAAGGCTATAGTAAGGCGTTTTTTTGAGTAAAAACGTAAGGCTATAGTAAGGCGTCTTTTGAGTAAAAACGTAAGGCTATAGTAAGGCGTTTTTTTGAGTAAAAACGTAAGGCTATAGTAAGGCGTTTTTTTGAGTAAAAACGTAAGGCTATATAGTAAGGCGTCTTTTTGAGTAAAAACGTAAGGCTATAGTAAGGCGTCTTTTGAGTAAAAATGTAAGGCTATAGTAAGGCGTTTTTTTTTTTTGAGTAAAAACGTAAGGCTATAGTAAGGTGTCTTTTTTGGAGTAAAAACGTAAGGCTTTTTTTTTTGGTTTTTATTGTCATTTCAGCTATATACATAGTACATAGTGAGACGAAACAACGTTCCTCCAGGACCATGGTGCAACATAACAGTGCGGACAGTGCAAACAGTCAGTACAACACACAATACAGACAGTACAGAATGTTGGGAAGAACAATAAATATGTGAAGTGCAAAAATATATGACATTAATATTAATTTTAATAGAATAACTCAATTTTACTGTCAGACTGTTAAATGGCTTGGTTTGAAATATTATCCTTTTATCTGTTTTATTATATGGACTTTTCTTTGTGCACCAGTGCAGTGTCCTGGTAAAACAGGAAGGAAGGATGAGCATGAAATTGTCCAAAATCTCAAATGCTAAGGCATTAAAATTTTTCCTTCACTGGAACTAACAGGCCGATTGGAACTGCTGAAATCCAAAATCCTTTCTTCACCAAACTTTACAGCTGCTGGTTGACAAGTACTCCTGACAATTTCTCCTGAGAACCGCCAACCAATGGATTGCCATACAGAGTGATGTGATTCATTCATGTGATTCTCTTTAGAGAACACGTCTTTACTGTTCTTCAGTCCAGTGGCAGCATGCTTTACACCACTGGTTCTGATGTTTTACACTGTACTTTGTACTTTGTGGTACAAAGTTTAAGCAGCTGTATGACCATGGAAACCCATTCCATGAAACACACTACACACTGCTTTTATCTAAAGTTTAAAGGTTTACAAATTCAAAATGTTTTTATTTTATAATATTTACTAATCTATATTTAACTATACTTCTGAGAACATGTTATAATGACTGTGACACTAAATTGATGAGGCTCTTTTTGGTACGTGGATAGTGTCATTAGTTTCTATGGAACTTGACATGACTTTATAAGTAAGTGTGTGATGAAGGATTATGTGAGAAACTGGAAGCACACTGTATATGTCAGTCATTAGGTTTTGCAAATTATAAATAAAGTCGGATTTTTTAAAGGATTATAACTTTTGTTTTTAATTTATGTTTTGGCTGCATTACTAGCAAATTTCACTCATCAAAAAAATGGGTTTTGTTAAACTTTGCAATAATTGGATTTACAAATATAGTGGCTAGCAAATCACATTTTTGATTTTATGCAAACAACATTTTTACTAAATCTAATGATATATTGTATTCCAAAACTAGAAATCCAATTCACAAAATTATTTAAGATCAATAAGCATTACTTGTTATACACCATTTACATTAATTTTTTACAAGCAATTACAGTTTTAGCAAAGCTAAGAAAAAGAAGTTGAGTATATACATTTTCTTTTAAATTTTTTTAGTTTTTACAGTATAAATTAGTCATAGGTTTAAAAAGATCCAGGGTTTGATTACCAGCTAACGGAGATAAACTGCATTTGTTTACTCTGTTGCATCTGTATATCTAGCTTGTGATTGATTGGAGCTCAAGTTCAGTTCATTTAAAGTGCTTTTTATATAGAACATTGTTTCAAAGCTGCTTTGGTTTTCTAGGCTTGAACTCTAAAAATGCAAGCTGATATGATCGTAGCAAAGAAAAACAGCCTGTTCTGTCCTTAAACTTTCTTATACACTGTGTTCCAAATATTATGCAACTAATATTTTCTCAGATTTTCCAAAACTACCTATATGAATTGCAGTCAATTTAATTTCCCAGGCATCAACTATTAGAATACAATTAAAAGGTTTTTGAGCAAACCGCCAATGATAGAATATTTTTTAAAAATAAAACACTCAAAATGCATGTCCCAAATTATTATGCACACCATAAGTTTGTCCCCTTTTATGTCCATAGCAGCCAGAGAGGCAGATGGGTTATTTGCAGCACCTTATATTATCATGCATGGAAATGATCTTGTTGCGGAATGCACGGTTCTTCTTCTTAAACCATGGCAGGAAGTGCTGTTTGAGAAACTCCACATAGACAATGGAGTTCATCTTTACCCCTTCAGGGATCCTGCATGTGGATGTTTGTAATAACCTGCTAATGCTTATAATATTACAAATGACATTTGTTTTTTGTTATTTATAAAAATGAAAAGGTTGAAAACTCTCCTGTGCATAATAATTTGGAACATGCATTTTGAGGGCACTGTTATCATTGGCAGTTTGTTCAAAAACCTTTCAATTGTACTATAATAGTTGATGCCTGGAAATTTACAATGACTGCAATTCATATAGGTAATTTTGGAAAATCTGAAAAAATATTATTTGCATAATAATTTGGAGCACAGTATAAAAGAAACATTTTATGGATTAAGAACCAAACACAACCGCCAATCCCCGACTTGATTCAACACTTCAGCGAACACGTCTCTGCCGCTCTAGAGTCCAGAAGCAATGTGCTTTACTTCAATGACGGTTTTTGTTGCTTGGTGATGTAAAGCATAGATGCAGCTACTCTGCCATAGAAATGTATTGAACCAAACTCTCACGCTGAACTAATCTGAAGGTCACAAGTCTATAGGGAGACTGAATACAAACACAAGCCACACTTTCTACATTCTTTTAAGTAAAATAATAAGTAACTTTTTTTTTCTTTTATTCCACAATTACCTGCTACTTTGTGATAGATTGGAGTTTAGTTTATCTATGTAGCGCACCGTGGCAATGAAAACCTTGTACTTTTTAAAAACTTTTCTTGTTTTTATAAAATTAAACATTATGAGGACCGAGGCTCATTGGGGGACTCGTTCACCTTCTTCACCAGGCAGTGTTGATATGTGAAAAGCAACAGTAATACACAAATTATGCATGTATAAACTGAAAACCTGTTCATGGAGTTTACCTTTTTTTTCGGTGAGAGATGGAGAGACCCGAGAGACCCTTTCAAAGAAAGTTTTATAAAGCGGCTTCAAAAGTCAAAGTCTCTCTCTCTCTCTCTCTCTCTCTCTCTCTCTCTCTCTCTCTCTCTCTCTCTCTCTCTCTCTCTCTATATATATATATATATATATATATATATATATATATATATACTGTTAAACACATCTGAGCATCTGATTTGTGGTCTGAGCTTTAAACTGCACTAACATTTCAGACTAATACAGAGACTTTTGTGTGTTTTGATCATCTGTCTTTTGGACAAGCATGCATTACATTTAGTCACAGTGAGTGAACAAAGAGAATTGAGACCAAATCCCTGTCAGGAGATAGACTTGAGCACAACAAGCAAAGTCACTCACCAAGATTAACTGAAGATGATTCTCAGCTCCCCACAGAGTGCTCTAAGCCATTGTGTCTGCTCTGTCAAATCGAGCCAAAGCAAATGTCCCTGCAAACAGAACAAACTCATCCAGTTTTGCTAATGCAAACACAGTCTGGAGATTCCAGATGCATTACTCAGCCCCCAGGTCCTGTTTGAGGGTGTGGTAGAAATCAGCCTGACAAACTGCTGTTCGTTCATGCTCTTTCCAGTTGTGTTACCTTGGAGAGGACTGTTAGGTAGCAGCTAAAATGTGACAGATAGATTTTACGTCTGTCAGGAGTATATACTATGACACCACAGATCAGTTGAATGTATTTGCAATTACACCAAGCGCAATTAACAACTCACCCACTGGTATTACTTGTTAGTGTTTTTAGGCATAATCAGTACTATTCTTGTTTCTATTTTTGTACAAAACTGCATCCTTATCATGTTTCATGAGATTTTCTACAACTCCTTTTTACCCAACTATGACCTTGGCATATGGCTTGGCTCCTAGACACGGTGTTGGCTGTGAGGCCTGACCGTGATGAGATTGGATGGCACCCCGTGGCACAGAAGCATGCATCTGGAAGAGAAGAATATTAGGTGGGTGTGTTGTGAATGAAGTGTTTGGGGCACCGCTGGCGCCAAGATGATCTGTCAGACCCAGATGTCATGCCCAAGTAACAGCTGCATGGGCTCAAGGCAGTGAGGAATTGCCTTCCTTATCCAGAGAACCTGCCAGAGGCCCGCATGTCATGCAAAGAACATAGCAGCGAGCACAAACCGCAAGCAAAACTGTTACAACCTAACAGCCCTTTCATGAATTGGTTAACTCTTTTGCTGGATTTTTTGTTGCATCCTATATCTGTTGAAAAACCAGAACTTTGTATTTTGTTTCCCAACAAAAGCTCCCCATAGCTGTATTGTAGTTAGTGTTATATATTTTGGTGTGTCTGCAAATTTTGTCTATTTATGAAGCAGGCAGTTCTGGTCCTTAAATCTGACTGGCTAAGCCGTTGTCCAGCTGTGGCATTATTGACATTAATGCACACCTCTGACCGCTTCACGTTCATATCCAATCATCAAATTATGTATCATTAATGGAAACACAGGTCAATATAACCAGCTGTCTGTATTCAGTTACTCACCAATCAACGTTCCTTTCAAAATCCAGACTAGATGAACTATATTACATATTTCTAAAATTACACACTCATGACACAATAATATTCTTAAGTTTACTATTAGGAAAACATTAAAAAAGTTTATTATTTGTTCATGATATACACTGCTCAAAAAAATAAAGGGAACACTTAAACAACACAATGTAACTCCAAGTAAACCACACTTCTGTGAA
>JAOUQT010031120.1:0-11424 GCA_025769995.1 Xyliphius kryptos
ATATCGCGGCACAACGATGATCAAACGCACCGAAGACGCACAGCGCGGGGTTTAAATAGCCCCGCCAATCAGAACTCCGGTGACGCGCCCCGCCTCCGCACCGGCGAAAGGCGCGACACCTGACCGAGAGAGGACGAAGCCCGATCTAAATGTGTAACAAATGGAGGCAGGGCTCAAGTCATGTAAAGCTAGAAAAAAGCCTTTCTTCGAGGAGAAGCAAATGAGAGCCAGGCTAAAGTTTGCAAATGACCCTAAAGATTGAACTTTAGAGAACTGAGTCCTATTTTCAAACTTGCCCAGCACCTGGTCGTCTAATGGTTAGATAGAGACAAAAGCCACAAACTTTTTTTGCACTGGAGTGGCATAAGGTCACCCAAAAACAGTGTGAAAGACTGGTGAAAAACATGCCAAAATGCATGAAAGATGTGATTATAAAATTATGTTTATTACACCAAATATTAATTTCTGAACTCTTCCTGAGTTAAAACATTAGTATTGTTGTTTCTAAATTAATATGTACTTGTTTTCTTTGCATTATTTGAGGTTTGAAAGCGCTGCATCTTTTTTGTTATATTGACCATTTCACAGATTCTGAAAATAAATACAAAATTTTGGTTTGGATATGTTGCCAGTATTGTTCATTTTACAGAAATATATTCACATGAAGAGTAAAAAATCTGAGAAACTGATAATTTTGCAATGGTTCTAATTTTTTTCCAGAGCTGTATATTACTAGTTGACCAACAGCATAGCAAGTAATAAGCCCTTCCCAAATATAATGTTTATGGTCCTATTTCTGCCTCACTACCATAAACTCTGTAAGTATTCATGTAGTTCGTTATTGTTGAGCAGGCTGTGTAACTATACTTCTGTGACTAAGAACAAAGGATAGCTTGTTTTCTGAAGGCACCCCAATGTTGGCAAACAAACATTACTGCCAGAAGTTCAAGAGCAACAGTCTTATCGTTAACATTTTTTTCAGAAATATATGACAAATAGAAACAGTTACCTGATGCAGGAATTTGTATAACATTGAAAAAAAATATTGTTTCCATAAAAAACATGGCGACTGCCATGTTAGGAAACAAGGGGAAAAAAGGAGTGGGCTCCACTGTGTGTATTCCAAGGTTTAGCAAGGGAAAAAGTGAGTTGGGGCTCTGTCATGGATATCCCATGTTATTTATATATAAATTTTCTTATATATAACAATTTTCTACAAAAACCTAATATTCTGCAAAAATTATCATTACCAAAAGAAATATGCGAAATGCAAAAATAATCTATTGAGCTCAAAAGCTCGAAACCCAAAAAGATAAACAAAACTTGGTGTGGGAAAATATTTGGTGTGTATGTTTATGAAATGCCTGTAAACTATGGACATAAAATTGTAGAAAATGGTTGTAATAATGACATATTGAGAATATTTTAACTAACAACCAAAAGTTAGAAGACATTAATGTTTGCAATTTTCCATTTAAACAGTTAATAGGCTTTTGTCTGCCTTCAAATATGTGAAAAGTCTCACTTCTGGAAAGGAGAAAAAAAAAAAAAAGGGGGCTACCAAAGCTCAATATAATACCCTCATATTAGGTGTTCAAATAAGTGCAAAAAATGTTCAAATAAGCATGCTGTGAAAGCATACGGTCAGGAAAAAAATCTTACATTTTTGTAATAACTGCTGGATTTTTTTAAATTATTTTATTTAAATAAACTGGTAATACAAAATTGGTTTATTTGCCTTTATTTAATGGGGTATTTTAATTTCTGTACTTAAAATTATAGGATGTCAATAATTTAGGCCATCTATGAATTAACTTAATTCAAAGTGTTTTCTTTTATTATTATAATCTGATAAAAAAAAGTAGTGTAATCAGATGGAAGTATTTGAGGACATCTCACTGTGTTTTTGTTTACTCTAGATAGCCACAAGTTTCACCTCTGTACCATTTCTGCCTTAACAGCCCCTCCTTTTCAGTTCCCTCCCCCTTACTTATATAACCACTACAGGTTGTAAGTAAATCAATCAGAAACCTACTGCAGTGCAAGCTTGGCCTCTGCAACTAAAAGTCATGGATATCTCAAGCACATTGCTTTTGGTGGGTTTAGTAGCAATCCTGATACTGGTAATTAGATGGAGGAACAAGAAACAAAACCTTCCACCAGGACCTCTAGCCCTGCCTTTTCTTGGCAACATTCTTACCATGGACAACCCTGCACCCTTTAAAAGCTTTTTAGAGGTAAGCAGGCACTATGAACACAGAATTCATTGCAGAGTCAATAGTTTGTGAATTGTTTAGTATGTATGTGGAGCACAGTCTAATTCGAATGTTTACATGGTCTTTGACTCATTTGACCTTTATTTGTTTCTGAAAATCCCAAATTTATTTCTGATTTAAAAAGCTTGTTTTTTTAAAATGCACAATACTTGTTTTTTTAAATGCATTTTTTTCCACAGTGGAGTAAAACATATGGACCTGTGATGACAGCATATATTGGTCCACAAAGAGTGGTGGTTTTGGTTGGGTATGATGTAGTAAAGGAAGCCCTAATTGACAGAGCTGATGACTTTGTTGGAAGAGCCCCTGTTCCTTTTCTTCATAAAGTTGTAGAAGGATATGGTAAGACTCTACATAAATCCTTGACATATACTGTATTTTAATTCTAAAATTCCACTACATCTCTGTTAGCCAAGAAAATAAATTATATCTGATATAATTTGTAAGTGATAGAAATGATAAATCATGTCCTATAGCACAACAAGTGGAAACAAGCACATTAATTTTATTTTATTCACCAGTACCTGTGCATTAAGGTTTTCTGCGTTTAAGCTGCATCTGCAATGGTAAATGAAAGAACTAGACAGTGAGTTTTACAAGGATTTGTACAAAACACAGATATGTGGGTCTGTGTATGAGTCTGTATATACACAAACTACTGCAATTATATAGGCCAGCTGTTTCAAAAATGACCTAAGCTACATATACAGACAATAATAAAATAATAGCTTTGACAATAACAAAAATAAATAATACCAAAAATGTATAAACCATAAATACCAAAAATATGTTCTACATATTTATTATATGTCATTTAAATTTTTGCACCAGTTAAGCACATATTTTGGCAACACTTCACATGTTGCAGTTCTTCATATCAAATGAAATTAAACTTATTCTTACTGGTCAACAGATTTCATGTTTTTGGGAGGATAAAAAAAAATAAAATCCAGAGAAAATCCTCTTATACGTGAGGAAAACATGCAAACTTCACACCGAAAGGAACCTGACCATTAATTATTCATTAATTAATTAATTTATTCATTATCTTCCGCCTATTCCTTTAAGAGGTTTGCAGTGGGGTTCTCCATGCCCATCCAGGATGGCGCCAATCCATCGCTGGGTACACACTCACTTGCACAGCCACACACACAAACACACACTATACAGGGCAATTTAGAGCATTCAATTTACCTGGAATCCATATTTTTGGAATTTGGGAGGAAACTGGAGAACCTGGAGGAAATCCACGCAGACACAGGAAGAACATGGAAACTCCCCCAGATTGGGATTCAAACCGGGAACCCCCGGCGCTGAGAGGCACCCTGACCACGAATTAACACAGTGTTTTCTTTTTTTACATCCTAATGTTCTTTACCTAAATGATGTATGTTTACATTATCATCAAGATTTGGGACACTGTCATTCTATTAAATACAACATGAATTTTGCATAATCAAGTATTAGCAAATTAAAATTACATAACTCTGACACAATGGTATGTAAAACTCTTGACTTTAAGGAAGCAATAATTAGAATACTTAATTCAAAAGGAACATTTTTTACCATTACAGGAATTTAAAATACTATTATTATAAAATATTATAAAAAATGAAATACAACAATAGTAAAGTTGCAGTGACTGAAATAAAAAAAAAGGAATTTACCCTAGCACTTTTGATAACTCCACATTAATATATTGCACATACATTTAGAAAAAAAATATAATAAATAATTGTTTTATTGCACAAATGAACCCTCTCATTTTATTTAGTTTTACACTGATTACTCGTGATGTCATGCATTAAAAGAGAAGATATAGATTTTGATGGTATAACAATGTGGTATGAAAATTGGGTAGTGGTGGTTCACTGGTAAGGGATGGGATGGAATGGATTTGAATGGAATGTTAATGGTTCAAACCCCCGCAGGCTTTTGAGTAAGGACTAACCTTCTTTGCTTCACTTTCATGAGGAATTTAGAAGCAACATTGTTGCAATTGTTGTTGTTTCCTGCTTTAGAGCTGGACGTTTAAAAAGTATTAGTGTAAACTTACATAAATGGGAACAAGACAAAATGTACAGTGGTCAAAATTAATTACAGAAATGTGATTTACAAAACTATATAATTTACTTACCAAGTATTTACAACATGTTTTGATAAAAGCTCCTTGTGACCATGAATTGGTTTCATACATTTTGAATTTCCTACACTGCTGGAATTTTACACCTTTTTTATTACCAACTGCCTTGGATATCTAGGATTTAACGGGTAACTCTCCCAGCTGTTGTTTTTCTTGTTTTCTGTTTGATATAGAAGGCTAGGGTGCTTTGTCTGGTATTGGCAGATTAGATTGAATATATTACATTTTTACATTTTTAGACATCATTAAAACTTGTTTGTGATCCCCCCTCTCTCTCTCTCTCTCTCTCTCTCTGTTACGCTCCCGCTCTCGCCTCGAAACGCGGCTGCGCAGTGACATGCGCAGAGCCGATGCGCACAAACACGCCGCAGGGAGCCAGGCAACACCAGTGAGTCAAGCGGGGGGATTTTATTTTAACCTTGAGACACAAACACAGAGGCGAACGAAATGCGGGGTAACATAAACGTGGACGTACACCTAGAATAGGGAAACACCGAACTAAATACGTAAGGAACAAGACCACATGACAGAAACGAACCAATTAACAGACAGATGCCACATTTTGTAGATGCCACATGTGAGGAAAATGACAATAAAGCCTCCTTGAATCCTTGAATATTAGGAATTTATTTGGTAAAAAAATATCACCCCACAATTTTCAGGGGTCAGGGATGTGGCTGATCAGTTCATTACCTGAGTCCTGTTTGTAATCAATATTTTGTGTGCTTGTGTTGTGTTTAAACACCAATTTCAAGGGCATATTTTTTGCCAACGGGCAACATAATCTTACTCTTTTGATTATAATCAAACTGATTCATGATCCCTTAAAGATAAACAGACCCAACTATTTGTCATCATCCCTATATGACTTTTGATACACCAGGGTCTACTGTCCTCGCTGTATTTATTTGGCTTGGCTTCATTTTTTTATCTTCTGGTAGCAGAACTCACTGGTGAATTCAGATCCTTTTGGATCTTTTGGGATGTGATCAATCTTTGGACATGTATGAGAAAAAAAATACACCTGCTCTTTCACAGAATAAATGACTTTATCAATTAAACTTGAACTTCATGCTGCTTATATTTTAACACACCTGTTTTAATTAGTAAGTTAGTTAAACATCATGTCTTTGTTGTTTTGGATTTTTTTGCTATGTAGATATATTACTTTTATTCTAAACACTTGTGCATATCACATTAAAAAAAAACGTAACTGTCCTTTGGTATGATATTTTTAGCTTGTAAAAGTTTATTTTGTAATGGTCAGTTGTGGGATTTAAGATGTCCATAAATATTTAAAATGTGGAATATCAATTGGGGTAATGTCTATTCATCCCATTTACTATGTTTCTTATTTGAATCATTACTACAATAAATTATGTATATGATTTTTTTTTTTCAAGTAAAAATGTTATTTAAATAGGTCAGGTGAAAAAGAATTTTGTTGAATTTTGTTTGCTATTTTGCTGGAAAATATAATTCAAGAAATATGCTTGGTCCTGCATCTGGTTCTTAAATGTAATGTGCATATTATATAAGAGAGGAATAAATACAGCATAATGCTGTGTGATACAAGTTTATATTAAGATCTTGCTAAAAGGAAAAATAAAGAAAAATATCTTGGCAAATAACATAAGTTTTGATGTCTGATGAAATCAATAAATAATAAAAAAAAAACTGAAAAAAAAACCTGCAATCATATTGTAAGATGTGACCTCAGACAATGTTAGTGCACTACTATTGTGTTCTATATCCCATTTTTGAGATCTTAGCAATTTTGTAATTATTCATCAAGATGGATCCTGATGGATAAATATTAAATGAAGCCTTGTTACAAGCTACTTAATATCAATGTCCATTGGTACAAATGTTTTTTTTTATTTATTTAATGGGCACACAATCTTAAGATAAATTATTAAAGTGCAAAAACAAGAGGTCTTTTTCATTTGGAATTTGAATTGAAATGTTTAAACATACTTTACGTGGTAAATTAGAAAATTATTATTATTATTATTATTATTATTATTATTATTATTATTAATTATTATTATTACTAATATTACTACTACAAATACTATATATAAATACAGTATATGAATTTTTAGTTTATGAGTATTTTTGCAAACAAACCTTCTAGAGCAGTCCCTTCTGACAGCCCATATAGACCCACTCTTGTAACACATACACACTTGTTAAACTGCAGGAAAGTCCCCATGTCCTTCTCTGAAAGCCAATTATCACGGGTGGTTCCAGCTGTAGAAGACTCCCCGATTAGCTATAAAATATGCAGGGAGTTTCTTCCTCTGGAGCCTGCTTATTAAACCTAGTTTGCTCTTACACTCTCATGTAGTGCACATACACACAGCTGCACAATAATAAATGTTATCATATGCTGTGTTGCTAAGTTCGAATCCAAAGCTTATGCGTGTTCACACACAGTTACCAATACACAATACACATATACAGTACACAACTAAATCTTCTATGACACATACTTTTACTATGTAGCTAATATGACACATTCTTTGCCACATTCTTAATTCCTCTCCTTTTCATTACTAATCTACATTCCTATTTGCCCTTCATCATCATTCTATTGTTTCCCTGGGTCTTAAATCCAGAAGAGCAGTTTTCTTCATTTTTCAGTCTAATCTTAAGTGCTGTGTATGTGTATTTGCACACAGCATGAGGATGTCATTGCTGCGACTGCATATTTAAAAGGTCTGTGCTTTTAGCTGTATTTTTCAGATAACACACTATACTGTAGGTGGGTGTTAAATCCTTGTGTAAATAAACCATCTTTTTTGTTACTTTTGCACAAACTTAGCTCTTTATAACTTGTAACTTTAGATGGACAGAAACCTAAAAATCGGAAAATGCAATATCGGAACTAAATCTGAATTCTGGGCTTTTCAATTTATTAGATTTAATTTACCTGATTATTGCCTTTTAGCACATTAGGGTAGATAAAAAAGCACTAAAGCCAAGCAACATTTTTAATGTGAAAAGTACATTGGCAGAATTTGCAAAACAAAGCATTGTATTAGGAGCATATGCAACATCATTTTAGATTTTGTTGTCGGTGAAAGTTGGCACAAAATTGACTTCATACTTCACTGGTAATGGAGAATTGACTCAGACGTGTATTAGAGTTGCCTCATTATCTTTGGCCATTTTCTAGACATTAGATTACTCACATTTTCTTCTCTTTGTTTGCTCACCAAGGCATTTAAAATGCAGACAATATTCTCTCCTCTTCAGTTAGCACGTTTAACTGCCATATTATTAAGTGCCGCTCTGGTGTCGTTCTAAGTGGGATGTGTCAGCTAAGCTGGGTTTGTGCAGCTGCAGCGGAATTTCACCATAAATTTCTAGTGAATTCACCCTTCCACCTGACAGTTTCCCTGTCGTCCTGAACGTCAGTCTAATTTTTTAAACAAAACAAAAAAACACTTTGCTATTTAAATACATTCAGTGTAAGTGTCTTGCAGAATGAATTGGTCTTTCTCAAGAGGTTTAAGATCAGCAGCTTACACTAAGAAACAGACATGCACAAACACAGGAAGGGTTGGAGAGGGATGAGGCGACTTTATGGCGATTTGCCGTTTGTGTGCGTGCGTGTGTGCGTGTGTGTGTGTGTGTGTGTGTGTGTGTGTGTGTGTGTGTGTGTGTGTGTATTTACTGTGAACAGATGTGTGCATAGGGAGTGGATGTTGTACTTGGTATCTGATTTTCATTCCAGCTCCATGTCTCTCCACTTCTCATTCAATTGCATGTCTTCTTCTTTTCAACCCAGCAGTACACTAATCAGAGCCTTATCTGACAGGTGTAATCTGCATGTACTTCATAGACATGATTGCACAAGATCATGAACAATATCAGTTGTGTTTTTCAATATTTCAATTTGAAAAGTTGGGACAATTTGTTAAATATAAACAAATTTGAAATTTCAGAGCTCTTATGATACCATAATGGGCATAATCATATGATATTGGAAGTACTTTGTAAAACTAATGTCACTTATTTCCGAAATGGGCGGCACAGTGGCTTAGTGGTTAGCACGTTAGTCTCCCGATCCCGATCTGGGTGGAATTTTCATGTTCTCCCTGTGTCCGTGTGGGTTTCCCCTGGGTTCTCCGGTTTCCACCCACAGTCCATTACCATGTTTTCGAAGTACATTGAATGTTCCAAGTTGCTCCTATAGTCTGTGTTTGTGTGTGTGGCTGTCTTAGTGAGTCTGCCCTGCGCCCGAGACGTAGGGAAGCCCCTCGTGACCCTCATAGAGGATTAAGCGAAAGATAATGAATTAATGAATCCGAAATCGTCTACTATCTACTACGTACTGAGTGAAAACTAAAGGCTAAATGGCTAGTATGTTCAAATACACATTAGGCATCAAGCAGTAGGTCAAATTCCACAGATGAATTACCTAATTGGAAGCAATTTGGAGTAAACATTCACAGCACAATGCAATCTAGTGATTAAAATGGAACTGAATCAAGCAGAGGAAGAAAAAAATGAAAACAGTTTTCTCTTTCTACAGGTCTACATATACAGCGCCCTCCATAATTATTGGCACCTTTAGTTAAAATGTCTTAAAAGCCTTAAAATGTTGCTGTGAACATTTTTTTATTAAAAAAAAGCATCCTCCAACTCAAGTGAAAATAACGAATATAGAAAAAAAAATGACTTAGAAATAATTATTCATTCATTCATCATCTTTCACTTATTCCTTTCTGAGGGTCGGGGGAGGGCTCCCCATGCCCATCCAGGGGAGAACGTCTCAGGCGCTGGGTAGATTCATCGCTGAGTATTAGAAATAATAATTTCAAATTAAATAAGATAATAGGATAAGCCTTTATTCATGCCACTTGGGGAAGTTTGCATGCTCAGCAACAAAGGGACAGCAAATGGGAAGTTTAAAGAAGCGATCAGTGTATACAAAATAAAAATGTAAGATTTACAGTTATGTAAATGACAGTTGAGAATGAAGACAATAAAATGACCTGTTCCACAATTATTGGCACCCTTAACAATTTCTTGGAAATAAATGTATTTGAACCATTTATGTCATTTCTACTGTAGTTCAGAAAGTGAATCAATGTATCTAGGAACCTTTAATTAGTCATTCATCACTTCCTGTTTCACTAGGCTATAAATATGGTATTATACAGTGGCCTATTTCTCTTACTCACACTTAAACAAAAGACAAGAGAACACACTATTCAAGTAAGGCTGATTTGTGTCGACCTTTATGAAGCCAAAGAACTCTTCTTAACCAGGGGTGCCAATAATTATGAAGGGTGCTGTATACTACTACAAAAGTAAACATGAAATCACCTTGATCATGCCCAACATGTAACAGAGTGATGATTTTTAATGAGCAATGCATAAATGAGTGAACTTTCATGCTGATGGTTTTACCTCTAACCTAAAAAGGTGTGTGTTATATGGCAGAAATGATGCGTCTGACATGCTTCAGTTCCTCTACTACATGAGAGGTTCCTCACGCCCATCCAGGAAATAACATTGGCTGGGCACACACACACATATTATATACAGGCAATTTAGAACAGCCAATATTCCTCGAATCCATGTTTTTGGACTGTGGAAGGAAATGGGAGAACCCAGAAGAAACCCACATGGACACGGGGAGAGTATGTAAACTTCACCCAGATTGGGGTTCGAACCTGTGCTGAGAAATGAACGTGCTAACCTGTGTCCTATTGGAAATGTACAGAGAGCATCATAAAGAGAAGAATCAGATATCATTAAAGGTACAATGGATAGGGTTAATAAAATGTCTTTTTGTAGTGTATAACATATAGTACTCAAGCCTAAAAAAAAAAATTTATTTTGGCCTTTGGCTTGGTTACCTGAATGTTATTGGATCGCTTATGAAAATGTCACAAATGTCACCAGAATAAATTACTCAAAATACATAGACGAAGGGATTTTATGCACCCTATACATACCAGCTTAAAATTAAGGAGAGTATGTAACATGTATAACGTGTAAATGAAAGAAATAATTGAGAGAGAATTTTACAAAAGGAAACACAGTTAATCTGACAGGCAGTGATGGAGAGGGTAAAGCAGACAGGCATTGTGCTTCAAAGGTCATTATGATCCCAGCCTCAATAGCTCCAGAGTGATTTCTCTTTATGCAGGCAGACATTAAAAGCATTCCACTGCAGCTGACCTGAGCTGTAGCCTGACACACTGTACGATCTCCAGCTTCCCTCGGTTTTCCCTCTTCACAACCTTTTTATTAACCCTTTCAAGTTGGCTGGCTCTGGGGTTAGAGGCGCACTTGACAACATTATTATTTTAGTTTGCTGTTTGTGAATCATCAGGTTTTGAGACACTTTATAATACCTGCATATACAGAATGTACAAACTGAGGCCTTTAGTAACAATTCCATGAGTTATGCTAAACGCTGCATGTTCATTTTGTATATATTTTGAAGAAAAATTTAAATCAATGTTACTTTTAATAGATTATTCTGTAAATTAAAATGTCTGTACATGTTACTCTGATGCGTGATTTGCACTTATTGTGGTGATCAAGTGGATCTTTATATAGATTAAGCCTATGAATGTTAATTTGTTGAGGCTGTCACTTATTTACATAGAATAAAGCTGTTTTGGTTCGTTATAATTCCTTGTTTGCAGTGAGAATGTGTAACCAGATCACAGTGAGTGATATTACATACAGTATTAGATTGGCGATATTTTAACCTTCAAAGCAACTAAGAACTTGTAAATCATACTGTTTTGAGATTCATTGCACACACATCTTACTTAAAATCAACTTTGTCTTAGTTGTGTGTTTAGTACGCAGTCCTAATAAATGTACACTGATCAAAAAAATAAAGGGAACACTCAACAACACAACGTAAGTCAACCACACTTCTGTGAAATCAACTTGTCCAGTTAGGAAGCAACACTGATTGTAAATCAATTTCACTTGCTGTTGTGCAAATGGAACAGACAACAGGTAGAA